>MU401554.1:0-116344 GCA_022579005.1 Poronia punctata
AAAGTTATAATTTAAAATAGTTTTTAAGTATAAAAATTATTTAAAACTATAAGCAAAGCTTAATTTAGCTATTATAAGCTATATATATTAAAAAATATATAAGTTAAGTAACTTTTTAAGCAAAATACTATTAACTTTTATAAAATCTATTAAGCTACTTTTATATAAAAAAACTGCTACTTATTAAAAAGTTTATTATTATTAATATAAAATTAAATTAATTATATATATTATAATTATTATTAAACTAAATATTGCTTTTACTACGTTATAGCTTTTATAATTTAATAATAACCTTTTTTTTACTTACTATGCTACTACTAACTAAGTATTAAACTATTTTTAAGCAAATTAATACTTTACTTTATAGTTTAAAAGTAAAAATAAGCTTAAAGTAGCTAATAATTTATTATTTACTAACAATACTATTAATTAAAAAAGCTTATAAGCATATATAATACTTTTTTTTAGTAAACTTATTAATTAAAAAGTAAATAAACAAAATACTATTACTACTTTTATAACTAAAGCTAAGCTTTTTATATTAACTTAAGCTACAAAAAAGCTATATTTATTAGCTAGCTTATTAATAAGCTTAGCATTAATTTAAAACAAAAGTATATTACTATTTAGTATAATAACTAATAAACTATTAGTTTAGTAAATAAAAATATTATAATACTTAAAACAAAATTATAGCATGTTAATATATATAACTACTAATTACATTAAAAAGTAATTAATAAAACGCTTTAAATAGTTTATATACTAATAAATTTAATAATAGCAAATAGTTTTATAAAGTTTTTAGTACAAAATAAGTAAGCAAGCTTTTTATAACAAATTAATTTAGTTAACATTAAAGCTATTTAAACTAAAATTAACTAGCTTATTATTATAAAAGTATAAAAAAACTAAAAAAATAAATTAAAATAATTTAAAACACTATAACTATTACTATAAAAGCTATAATACTATAAAATAAAAATATTATTTATAGTTATAAAATAAACTAATATATTAGCTTATTTTAAAAAGGTATATTAAATTTAATAAGTTATAAAATAATAAAAATTAATATAATACTTATATAATAAAAGTTATATAGTTACAATAAAAACTACTATAAAAAAAAGGTTTTTTTATAAAAAGTCTTTTTTTACTTATTTAATATGTGCAAATTTTATAAAAAAAAAAAGTTTAACCTTTTTATGCATATATTAATTAAAACATACAATTTAGCTATTTTGCTAGTTTTAACAAGTATTATAGGTTAATAGTAAGTATTTTAAATTAAGAGGATTAACTATATATTAAACATATGTTAGTAGTTCTACTTATACAAGTATATAATATAGTTATAGTTATAGTTATAGTTTATTAACGTTTAACTTAAAGACTTAGTAACTAATTTACTACTACCCCCTTATATAACCTCTTTTTAGGTTTATATTAAAAAAGACGCCTTATATATAACCTGACCTTTAACCTTATTTAGGCGCAATGCTATAAAAGAAAACCCTTGCTATACTTTTTAGCAATAAAAGTAAAAAACCTTATAGGTTAAGTTAGCAACACTACAAAAAAAAAATACTGCTAGCTATTTGCTTTTTTTAAGCCCGGCTTTTTAAGGGGGGTATAGCTTTCTGTTGCTTAAGCTTTAATTTTTTTTATAGCGTGCTATACTTCTTTTTAATTATAAAGTGCTAAAGATAATTATCGTTGCTAACAAGGCTAGGTTAATTTTTTATTTAACAACAGCACAAACTACTGTTAAAACCTTTTTTTTTCTTATAGTTACCTTAGCTTTATTAACTTGCTGCTAGCTATTTAAATTAACTAGTTAGCTTAAAGCGTATATACTTAGTTGCAGCTAAATATATAAAATATACCTAGTTTGCTAAATATAGTAGATAAAGAAAATAAAGCCGGTAATGTATGTAAAAGTCTGTAAAAGTAGGCCCTTTCTAAGGAGTGAAAATGGGAAAGGAGGGAAGGTTTGAGTACATAATATGCCTTACTGACATCATCCTCCATTTGAAGGATGCGCTGGTGGTTTATCTACTCCACAAATAGTAAGTAGATTGTCCTGTCCATTGCGCCTATGTAGGTGAGCAGATGCTTTGGGTAATAACTCAGATATTACTGCCTACAAGGGCACTAAAGTTCAAAAGTTTGACCCCCTTTAAAACCCCCAGCTCGTGATAGCGCTAACCGGGTCTTCCGCGTGGTTGTCTTGCCACTATACCATATTGGGCAGGCTTCGGGAATAGGGCCCTGATGGTATGCATTTTTTGCGGTGCCAAACTGCAACAAGATGATCTCTATAGTAGATCTACTACTAGTTTCATACTAGCTCTGGACTCTACATTTTGGTCCCTGGTTCAGGGGCTTCCAACTACCGCATTTCAGTGAACAACATCGGTAGCCAACCACATAAGCTTCCTAGACGAACAGGGAATATCAATCAAAACTGCCAAGATGCAGGAATCTCGTCGACCGAAGGAACTCCCCTTACGCCTGTACAGCATTGCCCGGCGTTAAGTACCAAGCATATCGATGCCTATCAACAGAATACCAGCTTGCACGGGCTGGAAACACCAGCTGAATATATGTCGCACAGCGTGGGTAGAAAAGTAGGCAACCTCTCTTCGCATTCGAACCCTGGTCGAAATTGATGTACTTATTGTTATTGTTATTATTACCTATCAGAATAGTCACTATCTAGTTTAGGTATCGCCTGGGGATACCCTTGCAAGAGCTTCCCCCTTCTAATATTTTTTACCCATGTCTACTAGTCTAGCGTCCTCTGCAGGTCGAAATATCCCACCCCGCGAGTGCAAATGGAACGTGCTTGGACTCTACACAATTTGTCCGACTTAGCCCCTTGCTTTGGTTTTTTTTTTTTCCTTTAGAGCAAATTGTCGTTACCTTCTCCTATTATCGCGCCAGCTTGGTTTGACGAGCAGTTCCGTTTTTCCCTGCCTTCGGTGTTCGACCGATGTCGACGCCGTGAACGATATGTGAAATCGTGAAACATAGCACGTCCCAGTCCCGCCGTTTGTGTGTACCCAAGATCCACCTCGGAGCTCGCAGCTCTCGAAGCTTCAAAGCTTGACCGACGCGCAATCGTCCAACGAGCGCCGACCCGACCGGTATTGGTGTTGCGCCTGCAACTAAATAGGTACGTGGGCTTAGGAAACGTATCTATTTACGTATTCTTTCTTCCTATGACGCCAACTGGAAGCATAATCAATACATCATCCCTCAGCTCGCCATTATTCAAGAAACAAGTGCTGCGCGTTACGAGGCGAGGAACGGTTGTTTAATTCGCAGGATTGAGAAACTGTCCGAGTTATGACGATGGGTTGCTCTGCCAGGCAGCCACAGTGGTTTCATCTTGCTTCGATACTGCCCTCAAGTGTGGAAACGAGAAGACGTTTGCCCCCAATCGGTGACCGAGTGGTTACACTACATTGTCATGCTTCATGCGCCCACCTACTTTTTACTATACAACTATTCTTCTAGTTGGCTTCATTCTGGCTAGAGCTGGCTGGGACGAGTCATATCATGCTGGGAATCTGCCTGCGTTTGCCTCGTTGGGGCGCCTCCAATTGAACGGTGAAAGCATGGTGGCTGTACGTGGATGCATACAAGGTACTTCTCACGTTTGGGAATATACGGTAGTTACCCGTCTTTGCTCTCGTCGAGATTCAGAGCCACGAGAAAAAAGAATCCTCGTTTTGTTTCTTCAAGCACGCCCCGATTCATACAGGCGTCGTCAATCTTTTTCCCTTTCGGGTCAAACTTTCGGCTGAATCCTTCCAAACCTTTACTGATACCTTTTCTTTTTAGAATAACGAAGGATCTAATAGCGGCATCTACGCCAAACCCTGATAGGACAATTCCAACCAACATCCACACCAACCAACGCCGGTGTGGGTTTCTTTACAGATCGCTGCAGCAGTAGCAGATTCCTCTACATCCTCTCTCATTACGCGAATCTAGGGCGCCCTCTTGGGGTCTGCCGTCACAGCAAATATGACGACCGATATGGTCTTCCCCGTAGACGCAACGGTCGCGAATGCATCGCTCAACAGTCGCTCCCGGTCCCGGTCCCGCGCACAGAGCATGTCTAGCGATAAGCCATCCACGATTAGTCGCTACAATCTAATGTCGCCGCCTCTTTCTGTTTCGCCAGAGGCTGCCTTCATTGCCGCTTCGGCCGCCTCTCAGATTGTTACTGGTGACCACGAAACACATGCGGCAACTTGGTACGATCAGGCCGGTGTCGAGCCTTCAGGCGACACTGCTCTGGTTTCCGACGGAGCTCTTAGACTTGCGAATCAATTCATCGACCAGCTATTATTCAACGTGCTCGCCACCGCTAAGTCTACTGCCCTTCCCTCACTGCGATCTGCCGTTACCGATGTCCTGAAGCCGAAACTTGCAAAAGATGTCATCAATGCAGCGGACGAAGAACTTGGTGAGTATCTGGGAGGCGAAGAAATGGAGACAATTGGTCGCTCGGGCGCGGCAGATGCGGCAAAGGATTGGGACAATGAACTGGTTTGGAAGCGGACGCGGTTACGGTGCATGGTCTACTCCTCGTTGGGAGATATGGAAGAGGAGGATGAGGATTATTACATGGAACAGGAACATCTTAACGGCGAGGCCGACGATTCGCTAAACGAGTTGGTATCGCCAGCAGTTGCAATCTTCCTCACCTCTATACTGGAATTCATGGGGGAGCATGTCCTCCTCGTAGCCGGACAGGCGGCCTTTAGCAGACTCCGGACGAAATACGAGAAAGAGCTAAAAGAAGGCACGAGAATACAGGGCGACGTTTCCGAAAGGGTCGTTGTGGAAGAGCTAGACATGGAACGTGTCGCGCTCGATAGGACTTTCGGGAGACTGTGGCGCGCTTGGAAAAAGAGGATACGGTCCCCAATGGAAGGGACTGTATCCCGCCCTTTCTCTCGAAACTCGGTGAATAGTTCCGTGGCTCCCCAAAAACGCGAGAGCGTTTCCGAGAAAATACCCGAGGCTCAGACGTCTCCGACATCTGAAATAACCGAAATCCGGTCAAGCCCGTCGCAAAGTGTCCAGGAAGAGATGCACGAGGACCGCGGTTCTCCCAAAACCGCACGTGCGGCCATCAACCCTGCGACTGTTCCTCTTCCACTCAGCAGCGATGAGGAATCGGAGGTTGAAAAGCCGCGTGCTCGCCCTAGGAGTTGGTTTGTCCAGGCTTATCAGCCAGAAGGCATCCTACTCAACCCTCCCGCTCTGGTGAAGCGTTCGCTGTCATTGTCATCTCGGAAGAGGCGCTGGCGCATTTCCACCGCCTCGATACAAGAACATCTAGTAAACACGGTAAACACGCAGGAAACAAACCTGCCTGAACTTGTGGTGGAGACTGAAGTGGTCGACAAGGTTGAAGAATCACAATCCTCCAGCGGCGCAATCAAGGATGTTGCTACTGACAACAATGTTGCTGCTGACGACACTGTTGTCAACGAAACTGCACCCAAGGTTGTTACGCCCCTCCTTAGCGTCAGCTCCCTCTCCGATACGGAGGGACATGAGCCTGATGGGATGGAGGATTACGACGCAGACAGTGAGATCGAAGAGTTTACCGAAGAGCCCGAGATCCTGACCTCATCGCGGATATCTGTAGGAGGAAGGAGCTCGACAGCGTCGGAGTCTGGTAGACCCACTTCTATGGTACGCACAAGGTCCAACAGTATCCGTTCAATTCGGGTGATCGAGGTTCAACCACGCTCGCGACCTAGCTCGATGGAGGTAGAGTCGTTGAGTCCGAGCCCCCGCTCCTTTAACGTGCCCCGGGAAGCAAATGTGTCCAGAACTCCTCCTATCGTTGAAGAACACGACCCTAGCATGACGCCCGTAGTTACTGTTACAGACATGGGAGCTGTACCACCCTCTCCCGACCTTGTCCGAACTAGTGGCACCACACTTGCACCCTCTCAACCCTCTCCGCGTACCCGCTCGCCTCCTAAATCGGGCATTTCCTCGGCGCCTCCTAATACGATAACCCCATCCACAGTAACAGTGATTACCAGCGGCGGGAGCTCAGCGGGAGAAGATCGCCACGATGGCTACCAAAGGCCGATGAACGGCATGAGAAACCCGCCAATGCCAACGCTACCGGAGAGAACTACGAGCAGACCGGTTCATGCGGCGCCCACTTCGGTTCACCGTGCATCGCCCGAATCGCCGAAGCTGCAGCGCACAGTGTATCCCGAGTCGCCGTCGTCAGCCAGGTTCAAGTCTAAGCGCACGTCGGAAGACAGTAACGTCAGTCGCCCCGCAGATGTGGCGCGCAACTTTGAGGAGTTGATCCAGAGCAACGAGACCTTGCAATACACTCTGACACCGGAGAATATGCGAGACATTGACGTAAGTAGCCAGCAGCCATCCGTCCGGGGCCTCAGACTAACAGCGGGACAGTCCCCCACTTCCCTGTCTCACCCCAACGCTAGCCCGGGCTCGGGTCGTGGGAGTGGAAGGAGTGTGGACTCACATATGGAGGAACGGTCACGATCTTCTTCCATCAAAAGATCCTTGTCCATCAAGGTGCCAACCGGGTTTGGATCGCACACCTCTATTGATAGGCCGGGTAGTGCCAAATACAGCAATGGGACGGCAAAACCATTAACGCCGGTAACGAAGAAGCGCACAGGCCCTGCACCACAGGCCCGTGACGCTCGGGTCCCTCGAGAATCCATCCAGGACTTTGCCGACTTCATCCGGTCTACAGGACCTCCT
This sequence comes from Poronia punctata, assembly GCA_022579005.1. Lineage (NCBI taxonomy): Eukaryota > Fungi > Ascomycota > Sordariomycetes > Xylariales > Xylariaceae > Poronia > Poronia punctata. Next base: position 6,793 of record MU401554.1, read on the forward strand.
GGGGACAGCATGCCCCGCGTCAAAAGGACGTTTACAGGTGGTTCAAGCGCTGCAGCTTCGACACGGACCGCTGTCACGCCTGCGCCAGTGAAAAAGAGCGCTAGTATGGAGACTCGAAGGGGTCCCAAACTGCAGGCCAGGGATGCTGTCGTCAACTCGTCTAACGAAAGCTCCGAACTGATCGATTTCATCCGCCGCGGGCCGCCGGCCGTCAATGGTGCTAGCCCTCGCATCCCTCGCACCGTGGCCCCCTTTCGAAATACACAGGACTCGGATTACATGACGACTGCCGTAGGTGGTAAGGCTGTCGACGCGGTCATCCCCGCTGTCCGTACGAGCCTAGCGTCGACAAGTGTAACTGAGGCGTCGTCGATGAACTCGCAAACTGCCCTTCTCCACAAGGCGAACAGGCAGCAGCCCATGTCCAGTAACAACTTGGATGAGGATGACATGATGCCGAAGCGAACCCGGAGACGTGTACAGGATCCCTATGCGATCGATTTCAGCGATGAGGAGGAGGAAGATGACTACGACGTGACGCCCAAGGCCAAGCCTAGACAGGAGGAGAGTTTGATCGACTTCTTGAATAACTACCCGCCTCCGCCCGAGCCGGTAACTCAGTCTGTTGTCCCGCCCAAGAAGAAGTCAAGTGCGCCCAACCTAATAGCAAGGTTAAGATCCGGTCCGTCTGTTGGATTGAACGGGTCCGGTCATAGTCGGAAAGGGTCAAATGTTTCTGACAGTCGAAGTGCAAGTAGTCGAGCTGGTCCGAAGCCGACACATACTCCCATCGTGGTTCCCTCGGTGATTGAAGGCAAATATGCCTCGTCCCTGAAGCCAGTAGATCTTCCTCGGGCGACCACATTCGGACGCATTCCCATGAAGAAGTTTGAGCCACGAGAGGCCGCTTCGACTAGATCACAGACGGCAGATTTGGCCGATTTCCTCCGAGATTCGGCCCCGCCACCCTCTATGCCGGCCTTGGCCTCTCCCACCGAAGAAAAATCGAGCACCGGATTTTCTCGGTTGTTCGACCGTCGTAAGAAATCGGCGGCTTATTAACTGCATCGACCCCTCGAAATCCCTCGGCCTTCTCTTTCCCCTTTACCTCCTCATATCTACAATACCATAGTTCAAGTTATATTTGCCATTTCTGAAAGAGGCGATAGCGTTAGCGAGTTGCAGAATCGTTGTCCAGTCAGTCGATTATTGTATGTCACTGCCGTGTTGTTTGCCGCGGTTCGTGGAGGAACCGAGGGAAAGCCCAACACAAAATACCCAATCTGAGAAGTCCATTGATACCATTTTGCTTTTTCTTTGTGTTTATTCAACTTTTCTACTGTTACTGGATCCGTGCGCTAGTAGTCATTTGCATGTGGCCCACAAAAGATGCCGGCCCGCTGAAGGGATAAAAATTTCCTGTGTCTGGGTGTTGTCGCTGTTGTCTCGGGGTAAATAACTTTGGCTATATGGCGGTCATTTTTTCACTACTTAATTTGCGGTTCTACTTATTATCTACAAGTAGGATCCTTCTACGACACTTACGGCAGTGACGATACTGGAAAAAGAAAAAAGGCAATATACGGCTTATCCTGATGTGTACATGGCTACATACCTACTTAGATGGTGTACAAAGTCCGATGGTGCAATTCTTAATTCTCTTCATATTTGATATTTATGCGTATTAGAAAACAATGGTGATTGCTAAGGGAGGGATTATTGGTTGTTGTTTGGCTCATTTGAAGATTGTCCCAACCCCCCTGGTACTGTGCCTACCTACCCCCCTTTTACACAAGTACGTAACGTTCATTATACCATGTGAGTTCAAGTCCAAGTCCCTACCCAAAACAATAGATGGCCGGCGAATTAAACTATTATTTATAAGATCTGACATCGACATCCCGATCCTGACTCCGACTTTCTTCTACTTCCACTTCCTTCTCCTTCTTTTCGTCTAGACCGTACCATTTCTAGCTTGCCGGACCGAGTACGTCGTACAGCGTAGATTTGGGACTTGGATACGTGTACGGTTTTTGGTCGATACCTTCTTCTTCCTCTTCTTCTTCGGCGGGGGGAGGGGCTTGATGTGGGAATATTTACGTTTCTGTCTCCGCCTCCGTCTCTGTGTCTATGTCTGTGTCTGTGGCGTCTATGTTTTCTACACCGCCTGCACAAATGTCGAGGTTGCGGAACTAATAAGAGTAAATGAGTGATGGGCAGTAGCTCGAAGGGTGTTGATGGGTTGTGCGAGCTTTTTCTGCAGCAGGTTGGTGATATCTTGTTACTTCTTTTACTATGTGAGTTTCCCATTACGAAGAGGACTTGTGATGGGTGGTGAGAGAGTGAGTGGCTGGGGATAGAGGCGGATTTATATGTAGTTGGTTAATAAGAAAACATCCCAACATTTCGAAATACTCCTGGGGGAAGTTGGGAGTGACGGTTGTTTTAACATCCAAACAAAAATCCTGTCGTGTGGTTGTATAACACCGAGGCGTGATTCACTTCGAGTGTCCTCAAACTACTAAAGTAAATAGTATTGCGGTGAATGTATATCCTGGATTTCTATTTGCCATTAGGAATCCAGGGAAAAAAGAGTCATGTTGCTAGGTTATGTGATGGTACAAACGGAATCTATACAACCTCTCTCTCTCTCTCTCTCTCTCTCTTTCTCTATGAGTATAACACACAACTTTTTGCACCCAAAATATGTCTAGGTCATGAGTCACAGACAAACAGCCAGACAGACATACTATAACGCCCTCAGGTTGGTATTATCCCTTTCGTCAATCGGGACATATCTCGCAGCCAGAGCTTCCTCCACCGTCTGATCCAGCTCATTCCCACTCGACTTCTCATACCGTTGTTGAAGAGCCTTTTCTACAGGTGAAAGCGTAGTAGCAGAAGCAGAAGCAGAAGCAGAAGCAGCAGCAGCTGCTGCTGCTTCGATCTTCTCCTCGGTCCCTACAACCGCTGTTTTCGCCTTGCTGAAAGCTTCCTTGCCCTTCTCAACGCCTTTTCCTATAGCATCTAGGATGCTACCCCCGGCGCTTTCAGCCTTTTCTTCAGCCACCACCTCGGCGCTCCTAACATTCTCCCCAGCCGCCACCTCGGCTCTCTTGGCCTTTGCGTAAGCCGTCTTCGCAGCGGCCGCCACGCTACGTACTTCCGCCTTACTCTTATTCGTCAAGTCGCTCGCAACCGCCGCGCCTTTCTCCTCTGCGATCTCGACCTTATCCTGCGCCTCGCCCAGCGCACGAACCCACAAACGACTAATAGCCGTCTCGACCTCCTCGCGAACACCCGACCAGTCATTGGTCTGCACCCATCTTACTGCGTTTTCTACCTCTGCGTTCCAGCGGTCCTTGGCGGCCTCGGTGAGATTCGCTCGCTCGATGGCTGCCACTTCGGCTCGAGTTGGAGGTAGTGTCGGCGGTAAGGGGTCGGTGATTCCCGAGAGGAGATATGTCTGCTGTCTCAAGATCGCCGCTTGTTGTTCTCGGTTGCGCCGGTGGGCGAGGACGGAGAGGTAGGCTAGGCCCAGGGTGAGGGTTACGCCTCCGGTCTGTAATGGATATTACATTGGTTGGTTAGCTGGCTAGCTGCATGTCCCCCCCCCCCCTTTTCAAAGGATACAGTAAGAGTAAGAGAGCAGAGCAAAACGTACGAATCCTGTTGTAAAGCCCATGACGAAAAAAGCTAAAGCTAGCCGGCTAACTTGGGATATAGGTATAGGTATAGAGTAGTGCGCACCAAGGCGCAGCTGGTGAGGGAAGAGCCAATGGGTCTTTGAAATTGGGAAAGGCGTTTTCCTGAATAATAATTTATTAGATTAAATCTGCTTGTAAAAATTATGGACAGAGCGAGAGAAGGCAATTGCTGCCCAAGTTGCTCGAAAGTGGGAGCCGAAAACGAGCGGTAAATGACGAATTGGAAGTTGCGCGAGCGTCACTCGTGGCAGGCTACCTATTGATAGGTCCCGGGTAGGGTGGGGGGAGGAAGGTTGACACGCCAAGGCCTGGATAGAAAACTAAAACTTACCTAGAAATTTAATTAACCTCTTTTGGGGGGGGGACTTTGCAACTTCCTGCAGAAAAACACTGTACAATATCATAAAGAAAGACGTCCTAATACAATAGGTAATTCTACAACAAAACCAACCAACCCAACACTTTTCTGTCCCGCAAATCACTCGTCCCGCCGCGTAGCCCCCGATCGAATCGATAGAAAATGGCGGGAGGTCTCGTCAAGTACCGTCATCTGAGCCGTAACTCGGCGCACCGACAAGCTCTCCTACGCAATCTCGTCACGTCCCTCGTCAAGCACGAGTCCATTCAGACATCATGGGCAAAGGCCAAGGAGGCCCAACGGTTGGCCGAGAAACTTATCACACTGGCTAAGAGGAATAACGAGCCGTGCAGAAGGAATGCTCAAGCTATATTATTCGTATGTGGAATTTCTTTCCTTTTTTCCACCGGTAATTCAGCTTATACTGGGACGGGAAGAGAGGGAGGAGGGGAAATTGCACTCTTGAATAACTGGCAGGGCATCTCGACGATAGAGGCGGGAGGGAGGGGGACAGTATGCACGAAGGATATACAAGGCTAACGAAACGACCAAAACCCAGACACCCCACGACCTCATGCCCAAACTCTTCGGCGAGCTACGAGAACGATACCTAAACCGACCGGGCGGCTACACGCGAGTTCTACGGACAGAACCCAAATCGACGTACGACCAGGGAGATTCCGCCATCCTAGAATTCGTCGACGGTCCCAAGGACATGCGGTTCGCCGTGACAGCCGCCGCCGTGGCGCGAGACCGCGCCCTCGGCCGCGAGTCGACAGACCTGACGCTCAAGAACCGCCTCAAGACGGTGCGATACCGCAAGGAGGGCGAGAAGGTGTTTGAGACCATGGTCAAGACTATGGGGAAGTTGGATCTGGGCAATATAAAGAGCCAGACTGCGCGTGGAAGTGGCAGTGGCAAGACGAAGGGGGAGGATGCAGCTGCTGCTTGAATTGCTGGGTGGGAAAGGAAAGAAAGAAAGGAGATGCTTCGAAAAAATTGAAAAAGCTGGCACAAGACGAGGGACTTGGCTAAACAAACCACTGGGTTCGCTTAGCGTATAATACGGCCTCGGGCGTCGATATCTGTAGGTATTTGTACGAGGGGGAATTCCTGCAACTTTTGCTTGTATAAGCCTGAAGGAATTGTCGATGGCAAAAACTGTACAAAAGAAAGACTGTACATTACTGGAAAGGGGTCACGGAGTACCGGCCTTTTTTGCAAAGCATACAAACAAGCTTCTACGGATTTTATGTTGGGTCGATACATATACTACGAGCAATATAGCGACAATGACTAAACATTAATCTGCAATGTTTACGTGAAGACTTGAACCAAGTCTACCTATATCAAAGAAAGGGTGAATTTCAGCTTCAGCTAGCACACAGATAGATAGGTACACTAAGCAGGAATGCACATCAACGATTACGCTCTTTTATTGACCTTGATCAAGCTCTATAAACAACGCCTGTTTTCCCCCAGTCTGACTGAGTCTATAAGAAATCAAATGTGTCCCCACGCTCCCGAACCATCTTGCCCACTCTCTTGGAGCCGACAATTCTCTCCAACTTCAAAACATCATACTTGGAGAACAAGACACGAACGGACCCGCGCCCGGGCTCCAGTCGCATATCCTGCTCGCTCTTGGCTAGGTACCCGGCCACGATCTCGCGGTAGAAGATTGGGTTGTCGGGCAAGCCGTACATGACAACGCGACGGACACCGGCGAGGATGTACCTCCGGAAGTGATGGGCGCGCTCAGTGTACAGCAGGACCTTATGTCGGCCCGAGAGGAAGTGGGATCGCGCGCGCGACGCCTCGCGGACGTCGGCATACTCGGAGATAGCGCCGAATGAGAGTGTTTCCACACTGTCCGAGGTGGAGAAGTAGTTGCGAACACGCACGAAGTCGAGGTATGAAGGGATGAAGATGAGTGTACCACCGCCGGCATTGTCGCCCGGGCCTGAACCGCCTTTGGAGCCCTTGCGACCGGCGAGCTTGAGGAGGGACGGGATAACGGCGCTCGTGAAGTAGGCGAAGCGCGCGTCGGGCTCGTCAGCGATGGAGGGCGCGTCGAAGCGCGAAAAGGTCTGCTTCGCCTTGACGGGCGCCAGCTCCTGGATAACGCCGTTGTACTCGGGCTGGATGCGCACGCGGCCGGCCCAGTTCTTGCTGCGACGGTGCAACTCGGCTAGCTCGGGCGTGTTGAAGGCTGAGAAGACGAGGGTCTGACGGAAGTGGTCGGCCTGATTGTCGAGGTACCACTCACGCACACGGCTAAAGTCACATCCGTGTGCCTCGCGCGGTTGCTTGTTGAGGTGTTCAAAGATGTACTCGATGTGCTCCCAGTTCTGGTTGAGAAGGCCGTCGGCATGGTCGACGACGACGACCTCGATCGAGCTGAGGAAGTCGTAGTCCATCTTCTTCTTGTCCTCCTCGGTGCCGATCGCCATGCGCAAGCCGAGCGGGCTAGCTAGTAGAATGTCGCTGTTGTAAAACTGCGAGAAGTACTTGATTGTTTTGCGAGTGAACTTGATGCCGATGCGGAACATGTCGTCGTCGTTTCCCTCAAACAGTTCCCGGAAGTCAGCTGGCTTGTCCGCTGAAAACTTGGTCTCCCGGTCGATGTAAGACTCGTCGAAACGCTTGCGGTTTTCCTGCTGATCGGGCTCGCATAAGGCACATATTGCATTTACCACCTTGACCGCGGCTTCCCGCGTAGGTAGGATCATGAGGACCTTGGGCCGAGTGAATCCTTGGTCGCGTGGCTCAAAGTCTGACGTTTCGCCTTCTTTGGCCAGTTTTGCATTGTTCTTGATCACCCGGTCTCGTGTTCTTGTAAGGTGAGTCAGCGGTATCTTGCCATTGTTTTTTAATATGTAGGACTTACTTGAAGACATGGTTAACGGCGTGGAGACAGGTCATCCGCCTCAGATTCTCTGAGTTGGTGACATTCCGGCCACAGAATAAGAGATCTTGATATCCAAATGTGATAGGATATAAAACCTGCTCTAGTTTGTCGAATACTGGCCGCTGCTTTTGCGAAGTGTCGACGAGCCTATGCTTGAGTTTCAAACTTGACGGGCCTGAGAAGGTTGGAGGCTCGAAATTTATCTCGTCAGGGGTTTCCGCTGGTATACTTTTGAGAAGCCGCCAGCCATTTTTCTCCAGGTGTTTCGATTGATAAGTATTTGATTGGACCCCCTTTAAGCGGATACTGAGTCCGGTGGAATCAGGGGTGACGAAGTGAGTTTCAAAGGGGTCGGAAGTGTCAGGTACGTCGTCGTCGTCGCTGTCTTCATCAGCACCTTCCTCTTCGTTTTCCGGTTCATCCTCCGGTTCTTCGACATGATCGACGTCTCCCTGCTCTTCCACCGAGTTTGCCTCGTCATCTTCCTCCTGTTTTTGTATAAAGGTCGAAGCCTGAGACTGTTCTGTTTCATGGTCTATCTTTCTCCTTTTTGCACTAGGCGCCAAGCTAGGATCATAATCCTTTTTCAAACTTTCCATTAGAGCCAAGTATGGCTGGTTTGCTGTGGGCTCATCTTCTGCATCCGATATTGAGAGTTCACTCTCATCTTCCGAATCCACTTGTGGTTCTTCAGCGGATTCCTCACTGCCCGATTCCCTGAATGGAAGTAAGCAAAGGTTTCGAACATGAACTTTTTCTCTTGAACTTACTCAACTTCGTCAAGCCTTGCTGTCTTGAACTTTGGTGCTCCGCCAAAACTTCTTTTCGCACCCCCTCTGCCTCCCCTTCCGCCCCTTCCTCCTCGGCCTCTTACAGATCCACCACGCCCTGAGAATTTACCTCTAGGGGGCATTGTCAGGCCAGTGTAGTGTTCCCAACGTGATAAAACAGGGGGTTGAGAAAAAAAGACTCAGACGATTACAAGCCTGAAATTATAAACAGTTTACTCAATTCATTAGCCTTCACAATGAACGTCTTATACGCCCAAGCTGTATATCGCAAATATAAAAAAAGTTAATATGGATCCGGGGTTCTTGAGCCACAAAGTTTACGTTAAGCCACAAGGATAGGTGCTTGTATGGGCTTCCTCTAACAGGTATTGTGCACTGTAGAGTACCCCACTTATGTACCTGACAGTGACTTTGGGGAGCTACCAGCTAACCCACATAGGTTAGTCCATGGCTTATCTTAGCGTAATCTCCCTATCACCACTTCGAATCCCCCTCCAAATCGTTTTCGCACGCAGGTAAATGCACTGAGCCCCACCAATCCCACAACAATTGTGAAAATTGCCAAAGCGACTTGGGGGAAGTGACAAGCGACCCCATCGATCTAAGGACCTGGAAGGCGACAACGGGCAAAAAGAGATCATTCTGATTATTAGCCTCAGAAATTCGCAGGTCTTCTTCTAGCCTCATTAACCCACACCTAATTTTCGTTTTACCCGACACCATTCGCAATCATGGCTTCGGTAGACACAGGGTCGTTTCTCCATCTCTCCAGACCTTTGGCGCCATCGTCATACCACTACCAGAATACCCTGTCCCCGCTCTACGTAAATATCCAACCTCAAGTACGTCGAAACCCCCCCTGTTGCCGGGTCTAATCTTCCCTTCTGCTCGTGCGTCCATTTGTCGTCGCACTGACTGACCTTCGTCCCTTTGCCTTAGGCCATCTTCTCCATCCTCGACCATGCCGTCCGTCGCGATGTTCCGGCAACACCCACCACCTCGTCGCGTGTGATTGGTGCCCTGATAGGGACACGGTCTGAAGATGGAAGCGAGGTGTCGGTGGTCTCCTCCTTTGCTATCCCTCACACGGAGAACGAAGATCAGGTCGAAGTGGACGTCGAGTACCAGAAGAATATGCTTTCACTCCACCTGAAGGCCAACCCTCGCGAAACGTTGCTGGGATGGTATACGACATCTCCCGAACTTAATAGCTTTAGCGCTCTGATCCAGAACTTCTTCGCCTCTCCCGAAACAGGAACGTTTCCCCACCCAGCTGTTCACCTTACCGTGTCGACCGATCCCGGTTCAGATCTCGAGCTACGCGCCTACATCTCATCTCCCGTGGCCGTCACCGCCGACCGTGCGGCCGAAAGCTGCCTGTTCATCCAGGTGCCGCACAAGCTTGCCTATAATGAGGCTGAGCGGTCTGCACTAGACTTGATATCGAGCGCAAAGGACAATGAGAGCCGCACGGCCCCTATCGGCACCGACATCGAGTCTCTCGCCCGTAGCATAGAGTATACCACGGACCTCTTGGACCGCGTTTCAGAGTTCGTGAGCGCCATCATCGACGAGGAGCAGGAGCCTAATAACGCCCTCGGCCAGTACCTGATGGGCGCCTTGGCACTGGCGCCCAAGGTTGATCCCGTCCAGATCGAGGCCGACTTCAACAACCATATCCAAGATGTGCTCATGGTGAGCTACCTGGCCAATTCCATCCGGACCCAGATAGACCTGAGCCAAAGGCTTGCCACTGCCGTTCTGGCCGAGGGTGACAAGGATGTCAAGGATGGTGAGAAGGGAGAGCGCGGTGACCGTGGAGACCGAGGTGGACGTGGTGGCAAGCGTGGTGGCCGAGGTGGCGGCCGGGGTGGTGGTCAACAGAGGGATACCCGGGAGCCTAGGGAACCTAGGGAGCCTACCGAGTAATTTTTGGGTCCCTGAACCATACGAATCAACCAAGCCGGAGAATAATGAAGGGGCCCATGACGAGTGACCACATATATATCACCATGGTCGTCAGCAGTTCCCCACACCTGAGGGACAAAGAAGGGTACGCAACAGTTTAAACCGATCCGATCACCCCAAAAGTGCAGCATGAGCAATGGTGGTCAAAACTGAAGGGGAAAGGCAAAAAGGAGCTTATCCGCCTGAACCAGACATGGATACCTGTTTCTCAGAAGACGTCAGGATTTGCGAAAGAAGAGAAGAGCAGAGTAGAGAGCATTACTAGTACAGGCGTTCTATCCGGTTTGGAAGGGTCTGAGCATAGACAGAAGGCCACCAAGGAAAACTAGAAACAAAAACACATGAAAACAATAGCAGTTTATTTGTTCAAATACAGGTGTGACTGTTGTGTTGCAATACCTTACTAACCTAATAGGTTAAGTGCTAACAATCCTCCAACTGACACACTACTTGTACAAGTAGGAAATCCATGTTTTGCATAGGGATATTGCCCTTTTACTTGTCAAGACAAGTGAGCGAGCATAGGGATACTAAGGTTAAGCTAGTTAGTCTACCATGACACTTATAACAATAAAAAAGCAAAGACGTGATAAAGTTGCTTTGCACCTCTTATGTCTACAGCCTCTCCTGGTTAATATGTATATTACAAGCCAAAAAGGAAGAGAGAACCCCACGCGAGACTCGAACTCGCAACCTCTTGATACCTCTACTCTTGGAAGATTTAGAAGTCAAGCGCGCTAACCATTGCGCCAGTGGGGCGACTCAAAGTTAGGTGAATTTGGTTCCTCGCTTGTAGTGTGAACAGGGGGTGTCAAAAGGGCATAAGTAGGGTGGTTTTGTTATCTTCTTGTTTATTTCCATCTAGTATTGTATGTTACCCACAGCTGCGACTTGCGAGTACATCTTTATATCTAGGTCTGGCGCTTCAGTTTCCTTTGGGCTAATTGCAGGTCAGCATGGCTATCTCAAGGCGATAGAACTGGGAAACATTTAAACAACCTATCATATTTCGGTATGTAACATCATGTCACGATACGGGTACACCTGTCAGGGCTTAAGAAATTGCCATTTTTTCATTATTATGCATCCTACTACCTAGTAGCAAGTGCTACGAGGCGCCACTATTTATGCTGCCATAATATCGAATCATAATGGTTGAGGTGTCTCTGTCCGCTTGGTCGTAATCTAGAAAGCACTCCAGCCAATCTGCCCTCTTTTGAACACCAATTCCACATCCACCAAATCCAGGTGTGCCACCCTATCAACGGCAATTATGGGTACATGACTTCGTCATTTTTATGTCAATTGGAGAAATTTAACTGGATAGCGCAAGCCTTTGGACATCGCTCTCGAGTGGTACGTCGAAGCCAATGTCCCAATGTAGAAGACCGAAGCTCGCCTCGACTCCTATTTGCCGAGAGGTGCCGATGTAAATAGCAGGAAAGGAGGGAAACGAGGTCAATCATGAATTACTCCGTCTCGCCCAGAACTCCCGCCAATGATGACGTTATATTGCAATGGTAAACCCACCCGCGGTCCGATAAACGCCCTTGGTGGTCATCATCTTTTGTGCTATAGCCCTTATCCATCCATTCATAAAGGCGGCTCATCGCCTGTTGAAACAGAAAACACCACTAATGCATTGCTCTCATGTGCTATGTGCGCCGTAGATTGGCGTCGTCTAAATGCCCGTCGGCGGTTTCTGGGGAAGGGTGGCGGGATTTCCGTAATTAGGGAGATGGCTGAAAGTCTGGCCGACCCCAGAGGAGGAGGGTCCTTGAGCCGGAGCCCCCGGCTTACTTGACATGTGGGGGGTATGTGCTTGCGGATGCTGTGGGTGCTGCGGATGTTGTGGATGTTGTGAGACATGATGGGGCGCATGATACGCCACCAAAGAGTTATTAGAACTCTGGCGGCTCATACCGTACCCGGGGCCTCCTAGATAAGGTTGAGGTAGAGTGGGTGAGTACCCTGCATAAGGCATGTGTGGCGAACCGGGACCAACCTGCGGACTCCCATGAGGGACCCCCATATTATAGGGGCCCATCGTGGGTTGGACGGGGTTGATCCCGTTGCTCGGCACAAATGACTGGGTTTTGGGGTTGAAAGCATGACGATTGTAGCTTCCAGGGATAGGATGTTGACTCTTGGGGTCGTGGGGGTTTGCATTGGCTGGCAGTTGGCCATACGGATAAGGAACCGCCATCGCGGCCGCGTTTCCTGGGGAAAGTTGCGAACCCCGGTTTTGGTAATGGCCGGGCGAAGGACCAGGAGGGGTTTGATTGAACCCGGGTTGCCAGGATTGTTGAGGCGTAGACGGGGCCGGGGGCGGGGGCCCATAACTAGCCCCCATGTTTCCGCCGTTGGAGGGGTACCGGGTTGGTAGTGCTTGGCTCTGAGGCGGATACTACGGCCCAGTTAGCAACTAGTCAAAGTTCATTGTCGAGAGCATAGGGTTCTAACCATTGGCACATTTCCATACTGCTGGTAGGTAGTGTTGGGCATCATAGGAGGATATCCTTGCGGCGGCGCCTGATAGGGAGCGCCGGGAGGCATCTGGTATTGATACGCTTGTGGCGCTTGGCCGTTGTACTGCATAGCCGTAGCACCATACTCGAAGGCATGCATCTGGGGAGGAGCATGGAAATATCGAATATACTGGGAGCGCGAATCAAAGCTCTCCGAGTCATCTCTACGTTGCTTGCCAGTCTTGCCTCTCTTGCCAATGTTGGATTTGTCCTTGGTTGACACAGAGCTAGCACGGGACACCCCATTTGCGTCGGAAGTATCTACCTCATGTCAGCTAAAATCCAAAGCACGAGGGTAGTCGGCATACGAACCTTGTCCCGACTCCGCTGGCTTATCTGCGCTGCTGCCAAAAATCCGCTCTCTCGCAATCTTGTACGCCTCTTCCCGTTCTTCTCTGGTCATTCTGAATTTGGAATTAGCAGCGTTCGAGAATGCCAACGCGGGATAGGTTCTCAGCTTACTTTTCTTTGGTGAGGGTCTTTTCCTTGCCATCGCTCCCGACCTCGGACGTGGCTTTCGATGCACTGGTACTAACTTGGCCGGATCCGCCGTCTTCGCCACGCCGCATGATCTTCTTCGGTAATACTACCGGAGGTGGAGTCTTCGGGCTTTCCTCTGCCTTGTTCTCTATAATACTCGCTAGAGAAGGGGGCACTCGACAGAAGGGGGTTCTGTAGATACGCACGGCACCCTGGACCGCCTCGAAGGAATGTGTCATGTGATAATAGTCGGCCAGTTTATGCGTCAGCATCCGACAGAAAGAATTGTTCGGAGGAAGATCCATGTAAGGTTCCCTAAGCACAGATTAGCGAGAGGTTCGTCTCCACCATGGCGACTTTCCGTGGAAGAACTTACTTTGATGATTGCACAAAGTTAATGACATCCTGCTCCAATTTCAACAGAAAGATGCGGTCTTTCGGTGACTTCATAGCCTCCAACAATTTGTCATCCGGGTTTTGACCATATATTGAGTTGAAACCATCAGGGGTTGCGTTCGGCACACCTAATGCCGGGGGTTGCTCAACAGCTGGCTGTTGATTTGATGCTCCACTCTGCGGAGTAACGAGCGCTTCATCCTGGGCTTCAGGGAGGATTTGTACGATCCTTTTCTCTGGCATATCACCGATTCTGAGGCGATGAATACGCGCAATCTCGGAGCCCATACGAGAAGTTGCCAGCAAGGAACTTCTGACAGAAAAGGCTTCGTCATCCTCGACCCCCGCCTTAACACTCGCGCTATCATCGGGGCGTAGGGATTCTTTTTCGTCTAGAGCAAACGTCGTGCCCGAAGTGATGCTCTTTCCATCCAGGCTGGGTGCCTTAGTTCCCATCTCTGAAATGGAATCCGCCCGCTGCGAGACGTCATCTGAGCCAGAAGCAGCATTATCAGGCTTGCTTAGCGACTCTACTATTAACGTTGAAGAGCCATTTACTACTAAGCTCGGCGTAGACGCCAGACTGGTATCCACAGAGGGGATACTTGGGCCCTTGGGCACATCGTCCCTCGCCCTAGCCTCATTTTGGGATTGAGCGGTGCCCCTCTCTTCACCTCTAGTTGAAGTGGGTTGAGCAGTAGGCGTTATACTTGTTGGCGCCCCCGGCGGGACAGACCTACCGTTCACGACGGGGGGGTGGGCGCGACGGTCCATGTTGGGTACAGCGACGCGAGGTACGGTGGTAGGAGACGAAAGCTCCTTGGGGTGAGAGGCAAGAACCTAGTACCGAAATTAGCGACAGAGGACCCTTGGCTATACTACTTTTTGGACTTGAATTCGAGGGAATCTACCAACCTTTGCAAAAGAAAGCTTCTTAGAAGCCGAGGCTTGTGGTGCGGTAGCCATAGTTCGGCAGTCTTTTTAGTTATAGACGATGCTATACCAAGCAGTTTGGGGAAAAAAGAAGCGGAAATAGTCTCGCGACTGTCGGGAAAGGATCCGCCAAGCCAACCTGGCGATGTGGTCGCAAAGAAGAGGACTTTTGGATATCCGAGATCAGGAAATAGTGTGAATCAGCGCAGCCCGCGAGGAGATGAGAATGCGGCTAATCATTGTCGTTGAGGGCAGCGGAAGATCGGCAGGTTGATGAAATTATCGTGTGCCCTGCCTGTGTGGGGTAGCTCTACGACCGCTGGCGGTTGCAAGTCTTGAGAGGCCGTAATAGAAAAGTAAAGGCGGGAGTGAATAAAGTCGACGGGCAGATGTTGAAGACCGGTTAGGATTGCTTCTCAACCACGCTGGCCTGAAAGACAGGGCAATGCAATGGTGCGTATGCGGTGGAATGGGCTGGTCAACATGGACTCGTGCGTCGCACAAGTAATTCCGCGGCCAGGGAGGGAACGAAGGCAGCCAACAATATCTCGCAGTCAATCGGAATCAAGGCTGGCTTGGGTTGGCCTTTTATGTGGCCAGCATGTAGGACAATGAGTAAACAAATAAGGCGCCAGGCTTATGAGATTCGACAAGGCGAGGCTAGCATTTGGACCAGAAACGACACACTGACAGCTCAGTCGATAAAGTGCGCCCCCCACCGTCGTCTCAGTGGGTTGTGTGGTTTGGAAGCCTCGATCCTATTTTCAGGCGGTTTCTGTCCAGCCAGAAAACCGAGCGGAGCCTCGATAGGTGAAGCTCTGGTTAACCTCTATTAGAATTAGAGTTGAGTGGAGGCCAAATCATCGTATGATGGTTATTTAGAAAGTTACCTAGATAGTGGTGGAGAGAAGTTCAATCAAAGTAGGAGAAGGCTGCACACACCTGTATGCAGAATTGTGTACAATGTCCCTACCATGTACATTATACAGTGTGTCTCGCATCCGCCTTGACAGCCAACTTCCAAGTGCCACGTTCTGAAAACCAAGAGCTGTAGTGGCATCGCCCTGCTAGAAAGCCTACTAACCATCAAAGCCCTATTGAGTTTTTTCGTCCCACTACACTGACAACTGTGCTTGAGGTACAGATCAAGTACAAAACTCGTCACAGTCCGATTGTGGCTAATTATGGGGAACACTGCCACATCTAACTTTGAGGTAGGTATCACTGTACCCAACCTTTACACGTACCTAGCTTTGAAACAGAGAGTTATACGTAGAGGAGTGTGTACTTACAGATAACGGTATGACAGAGAAGACGCCAATGTCGGATTTGTTTCTATACATACCTCAGTAACCAACTGTCTTGTGTTTTTTATACTGTCTATTTCCAACAGCGATCATCGAAGGCCAACAGGAAACCTCTGTGGCTGCAGAAACCCTCTCACTATTCACTAATCGGGCCTCTTCACGCTCTCACCCAAGATGTATCGGAGAGGACCCCAGAAAAGCACACCGGCAAATGTTCAGTGCCAGAAGTGCCTTAAACGAGATAAGTCACTGCCGTCATATCGCTCAGAACTTGTGCTTACAATCTTAGCACGGCATTATTCATACGAATGCAAGGCCTCGGCACAGGAGAGACCTTACATCCCTCGGCCCTCAAGAACACAACAGCTCTTCAATCCAAAACTCGTGCCCAAGCTGACGAGCGAAACGCCAGATGCCCAAGAAAATAAGTAAGCCACCATTTAAACTCAGACATGTCCATTATGACTAATCAACCCTTAGGAAAGGATTAGCTGACGAACAGCTGGCTAAGAGAGAGGCGGAGAGGGCCAAGAAGCAAGCATTAGAGCAAGATGAAGACTCGGACAATGACGTACCGGGCGGTGGGAGGTCACCTTCATACGATTCTGCTTCTACAATTTCAAGTTCAGCCAGTAGAGGGCCTTCGCCGGCCCCCCGCAGAAGAGGATCTGTATCTTCACCAAGGCCAAGCAGATCCTTTCGAAGCCCGTCCCCGATGCGCCGGCCCTCAAGGAGACGGTCCCTAGACTCGCAGAGTGACCATGACAGGCGCTATTCCTCAAGCCCGGAAAGGCGGAGTAGGGATGTTAGCCCAGGTCGCCCACCAAGCCGTCGAACGAGGTCACCAAGCCGTCGAAGCATACTGTCAGGAGATCGCTTTCATTCGGAAGAACAGACAACAAGTCATCAGTATAGAGACAGACAGCATCGTGGGAGATACTTGCAAAGCCCGAGCAAATCGCCGCAGCCAGATAATAGGAGACGTTTCCGCTCAAGGTCACCACAAGACGGCCAGAGATACGGGAGCGGTAGTTCGCGACATAACCCACAGTTAGAAGTTTCACCTCGTCGAGGTGAGCGGGGTGGCCGGGGTGGCCGGGATCAACGGGAGAGACCGCCAAAACAAGATACCAGGGAAAGGAGTCTCAGCCCATTTTCGAAGCGGCTAGCTCTTACGCAAGCAATGAACGGGGGTCGATAGTGTAATGTAATGGGTATCTTAGTTTTTTTTTTCACCTTCTCTGAACAACCAGCCTTTTAATAACTTCCAAGTGCAACCGGTAATACAGACTTCCTTTTGCCGAAAGATGTTTAGATAATGCCAGTGACCAAACGCCATGCGAATGCAAAACTTCCACTCTCCTAGACTTATACCAGATCCTGATCCTCACGCTCTTTGCGCTCCTCTTCCTCCTCTTCCCGCTCTCGTACCCGTAGCCCCTCAACAAGTGCGACGCCGTCCATCCCTGCAGCCTCGCCATCATTTTCGTCACCAGCTGCAACAGGCTGCGCTGTTTTCTTGGCAGCAGCTTGCGCGTTGGAAATACGCTCTCTAACTAGCCTCGCAATCGCATTATCGGTTCGGACGTTCAGCACTTCGAGCTTCTTCTCCAGGTCTCTCTTGAGGTCCCAGTTCGGTTTCTTGGGTTGTAGCTTGAACAAATCAATTCCTTGGTCGTCCTTTGCATCTTCGGCTGCTTTCCTCCGGGTCTCCGCCTCGACAATGGCAGCTTGTTCCTCCAACGTGGGACCCTCCATGCCCAGTGTGGGAGGGGCCTCGAAGCCCAATTTGGGACCCCTCGCCTCTGCATCGTAATTGCGGCCGGACAGAATTCGGGCTGATATATCGGCCTCGGCAGGCAGTGAAGGTGATCGCTCGGATTCGGGTGCGACAATCTCGTCTGTGGGTTGTTTGCGCTTCAAGGTTTTGAGCTTGGCTAGACGCGCTTTTCGGTCTTCAGCTGCGGCGCCCAGAGTGGCGTTTGACGCCGACATTTTGAGTCTTTGATCTAGTCCGCCGAGTATAGGATTTGGTATAGTGGTCTTGAATAGGTCCCCCCAACGACATATAATAACACAGGAAAGGGATTCCTTGAAATTTCGGATGACTATGGTGGCAGAAACATTTGCATGGCCTGTGTCAAGGCTCGTTGTACGGTTGCCGCACCCACAAAGGTACATGCAATCAAGTATGAATTGGTTCTAGTTTGCCTGACAAGTACACTACTGCACGTATTGTGGGTCCATGTACAGTAGTTCAAGCAGCTACCTACCTCCAGTTTGCTCGAGGTCGCCTGTATTTTAGGTGGGCGGGCAGTCTCGCCGCTCGCGTGTTGGTCTCGATAGAGATAGAGTTCAAGTGCAAGTGAAGCTTGACGCGCGCTGAGCCGCATATCCATGACCTAGTCTACCTACTTTACCTATTAATACCCCAACCCCAATGCTATCCATATCGCGTCATCCCATCATCTGCCCGCTTTCGTCACTGCAGCTTTCATTGCCACTACATTGTTGGTTGAAGTGGAAACTATAATCAGCTGTCGCATTGTTAATCCCGGCATCCGTATCCTCTTGACAACATTGCACACACAACCAATTGACTTATCCATTGGCAACTCCGCCGCTATCACCTCACATATTAGACCAGTATCCCATCTTCACTATAACTCGTTCAATTGCAAAGCCGCAATTGCTCCGGGAAAATGACTGGCCAATCTGCCGCAGACACGCCCACCATGTCCGCTCCCGCTTCCGCTATCCCTTCCCGTGTTGTCTCCGGCGCGAGTACACCCCAATCGCTTCCTCCGATGGACCCTGAAGAGCGCACCAAGTCCATTAATGTGTCGCTGGCCGATATGGTCGCCAAGGCGACAGCTCTCTACCATTCGAAGAAATATGAGGAAGCCGCCGAGATCTTTTCTACGGCCACCGAAAGGCAGGCTGAGCTGAACGGCGAGATGGCTCCGGAAAACGCCGACGTCCTGTTCCTCTACGGCCGCTGTCTCTTCAAGGTCGGCCAAAGCAACAGTGATGTTCTTGGTGGCAAAGCGCCAGTCGAGAAGAAGGCGACGAATGGCGCCAACGCCAAACCGAAGAAATCCAAAGCCGATGCTCCCGCGGAAGAGACAACCGGCGCAGAGCAGATCGTAGCTAACGCCGCCGGGGTTGGCGAGACGAGTGTACCCGATGCGAAGAAGCCTCTCTTCCAGTTCAACGGAGACGAGCGCTTCGAAGATTCGGACGAGGAAGCTGGAGCAGAGGAAGAACAACAGGAAGGTGAAGGAGAGGAGGGAGGAGAAGAAGAAGAAGAAGAGGAGGACGACCTTGCTGTTGCCTTCGAAATCCTCGAGGTTTCTCGGGTGCTGTTCGAAAAGCAACTAGAGGAAGCTAACCCTGAGGGGCCCGACAAGGAGATTACTGGAGAGCAGAACAGCATAGTTCGTCACATCAAGGAGAGACTGTCGGATATTCATGATCTTCTAGCCGAGATTTCCCTTGAAAACGAGAAGTCTGTCTGTGCTTTATCAATCAAGCAATTCGTTAAACTTACATAGTGTACAGATATCCCGAGGCCATCAAAGACTGCCGCGCGACCTTGAAGTACAAACAAGAACTCTACGCCAATGATTCCGAGATCATCGCCGAAGCTCATTTCAAGCTATCGCTGGCTTTGGAGTTTGCCTCTATGACGTCAACAGACGACGATGGCACTGCACAAGGACCAAAGAACGTGGATGAGAACATGCGGAAAGAAGCAGCGGACGAGCTCGAGAAGGCTATCAACTGCACGAAGCTTAAGCTTGAAAAGAAAGAGCTTGACCTCGCTACTGTTCACGCGCCCGAGGAGAATGAAGAGACGCGAAAACAGATTACCGAGGTCAAGGAGATCATCGCGGACATGGAGCAACGGGTGAGTGCACCACTTCCCCGCCAACTCCTTGTTAGCGCGATTGCAGTGTGACTGGATGCTAATCCCCACACTCTCTATAAAGCTTATCGAACTGCGGAAGCCTCCGGTCGACATGAAAGAAGCCCTTGGTCAGGATAATCCGCTCACAGGCCTTCTAGGCAAGGCCTTTGGCGAGACCGCCACCAAGCAAGCGGCGCGAGTTGAGGAGGCCAAAAAGAACGCTAGAGATCTCTCCGGCTTCGTCCGTAAGAAGGCCAAGGCAGACCTAAAGCCGGACTCAGAAGCGACCGACGGCAAGCGAAAGGCCGAGGAGCCTGCTGAAGGCCACGCAGATACCAAGAAGACAAAGGTAGATGAATCTACGACTGAGTCGTAAAAATATGGTTATCTATACCCTGTACTCACTCCCACATCTTTACTTCAGCCCAAAAGCCATTAACCTAGTCGAACCGCCGGCCGGGGTGTGGGGAGGGTAGGTCTACATTACCCATGTACATTAACACGAGTCGCGGCAGTATCTCAAAGTCCGATATGCCGAAAATAGCTGGAATGGAAAAGGGCTCATAATATAGGGAACCTGTTGGGCCGGGGGGTGGTTATAGGATTACGAAGGGTAAAGGGTTCCTACGAGGTTCTATCACCCCGGTTTCTTTATTTCTTTGTGTGGCGTCGGATCGGGCGTTGCAGGATCATGCTGGCGCTTGGGGGTTTATGTTTATTTTCCCATTGAGACAGACTAGGACTACGACTAGGTGTATATTGCAATTGGTTTCCTTACAAAACTCTTCATGGGGATACCGTGGTCGCGTCGCCACGTTTAATGAAAAGCCTTGTCCAAATAATACCTATTTTATATTGGTCGTGAGCCAACCTTCGTGATGGACCTAATACCTCTTTTCAGCGTGTAACTCTGATTCCTTTGCCCACTTGATCATATTTCACATGTGACGCAAGACGCGGGTCAATATCCCCTACAGGAACTTGGTAAACACATATAACATATTGGATGAGTCTGGCTCTATAAGTTTGTTACAATTTCATGTTAGAAATACAAAAAAGCCCCTTCAACAAGAAATGCACCCAAAATAAACCCATGAACGCCATGCCGTGCCAGGATAAACGCCATCAAGCCCCAGTGGATATTCCAGCTACATATCCCTACCAGTGCTCATACCAATACTAGGGCCAGCGGGGGCCTTGCCCTTGCCTTTGGCCGTGGAGGAGGATGGGACCTTATTCCAGGAGAGGAGGGTGTGGTCACCAAGCTTCCTCGGCCGGATAAAGTTCCCGATGACGAACAGGACAGACATGAGGATAAAGAAGCCGGACAAGGCAAGCCAGAGAATGCCGGGGAGATCGTTTCTCCCGCCGAGCGGGCCGGTCGTGGTGATTACGAGCGACTTCCTGCCCTTGTAGGCCGTCATCTTGAAGTCTATTGGGCCGCTATGTTAGTCATCAAGTAAAGGGAGATGAGATTAGCTGGGGGGAAGGAAGACTTACTGTCGACTATATCGATTTTGTAGGTGCCTTTTTTCAACGTCTCGTGGCCAAAGGCCCAAGGCTTAAAGAAGGAAGGCAAAGCAGCAGTGCGCATCCACGTAATAAAGTGTTCGTCCGTCTTAATATTGGGCGGCGGGTGCTCCGGGGAATAAGTCCCGTTGTTCGGATACCGTATCCTCCACTCGGGCGGCGGAACAATGAGACTGTAGTCCGGGTGCTCCAGCGGCTCGTATAGCTCCATATCAGCCTCCCACGCGATGCCCTTCTCGCTCCAGTTGTAGGTACGGCTCGCATCACCCCCAAGGCTTACAGGCTGGCCGATTGTATCGTTGAAAAGGGAATTGGCAATCAGTCCACAAGGATAGATCTCCTTCTCACCATCGACGGCGAGAGGGGCGCAGTTCGAGTTTTTCAGAGCGCTGTGGGTGAACTTCTTGGCTAGGAGCTGGTCTGCGAAGAAGGAATTAACGTAACGACGGTGGTTCTGGTAGAAGTTGTCCAGATGGTAGTATGCCCTGACTGGCGCAGGCATGTCCTGCTCGATATCGAACTGCAGAGTGCAGTTCGTCAGGCCGGTAACGTTATAGTTGTTATATGCGAAAGTGACGTTGTCCGTCCTCCTCCATTGATGTTTATTCCTGTCCGGGCTGACGTTTTTATTTCGCCAGTAGGTCTTGACGGCATCTGTGGGCATGGGCTGCGGTGTGGCGCCCGTAGGTGCGTCCGTTGCACAATTGGTATAATCTAACTCGATAGATGATACCTATGACAACGGGCGGTTAGCATGAGAGCTCCTTCTATGTATACAACAACGGCGCAAGAGTGCTATCGTGACCCTTACCATACGACTGGCATAGAGTAGAAGCCCGCCTACTATAGCAGCGAATATGCCGAGAACAAAGAATATCCAGATGACATTTTTCGGCGTGAGAATTGGTTGCCAGGCCTTCAGTCGCTGTTGTCGAAATGCCGTGTTGGCAGGTCTCCTGCTCTTTTTCTCTTCGCCTGGAGCAGGCTCTTGTGAGAATTCCTGAGAAGAATCCATTTTCAGTGGCGACCGACGAAGGGAGTTCAACGACGTCGGACTACAAGATCCCCTGGGGACGGAAAGGTGTAGGTTGCGGAGACACCTTAATAAGATTAGGCGCGGATGAAGCGGATTCGTATGTTCGTCGTTAATCAGAGGCGGTCGCTCATCATGTATATGGCCAATCAATTTGTTTCCGAAAGGCCGCCGTGTACGTGTACAGGCAATGCGACGATGAAATGGACGTTGACATGCAAGATGAGCTTTAGCTTTGGGTAAAGACGAATAAACAGGTGGATGGTCAGTATGTCAAAATCGCACCTGTCAGGAGTTCTGAGCGACCTCCCAAACAGCAGGTAGCTAAAGACTCTCCAGGGCGGTACGGTACCTAACGTAAAGTATTTACACGTCCTTAGCACACGTAAACCAGGACCAGGTTCGAAACCAGACCCAGATTTCTCTCACCCGGCACTTCTCTACAGCGTAGGTGGTAGCCTGTACGAGTAGGTAACTGGCCTAGGTTAGGTACTTCTGAGTAAAGGTTATAATTAGCCCATCCCAGACGGAAATCATGCACCGCCACACTTGGAACCGACATATGCCCCACTCTTCCTCCAACGACTGGACTGTGCTATGTACTGTGTAGCTCACACAGTCACGTGAGGTTTATTACCCCCTAACCTTAAAAGGTACGTTGTCAAAGAGCTGCCAAATAGCAAAGGTTATCTGAAAGCAGGTTTCTGTAAAATAAAAAGGTGTTTAGAACTGTTTATTGAAATCCTATTATAAAATATATCACGTCATTGAGCCGAACGTAGAAGCGACAATACCACCCTTTTTCACGATTTCGTTTTCTGTACCCCTTTCTGCTTACCTAGTCCTGGTCTTGAATCCGAAACCGAGGGCTTAGTAGACACTCTGAAGATCAATGCCCCGTACTACCTACTCGGTATTATCACGGTACTGTAACACAAGTCGATCCTCGGTTTCGTAGTTGGGGAGGGCGCAGGCTAGGTGCTGTAATCCGACATTAATGCTGCCTGACATTGAACTTATACACGTCTACGAGTAATCGTAACAGTACAGGGCCAGAAAATCAGATAATTCAATATACCTGTGAGCTTTGCCCATCATCGACAGCATCGGAAAATAGATAGTTTACTTGCAGTCGAGGCAGGCGAAAAAAGAGGGGGGCGCCGGACGAAGGTATTCGACCTGCCTTGTAATATCGGTTGATAAACTTCCTGCCGTGATAATATATAAATAACCAAACAACTTGTTCAAAGCATCAATAGCGTCTACGTTAAAAGGGGGTAAAAAATTAAAAAGTAAACGTACAACACCGGGGATTCGCTGGTCGTCACCGACCCAACTACTGATCCGGCGGTATGTAGCTTAGCTATGGGGGAGCGGACGGGACCCCGCGTTCTCTACATCCTATGGTCGTACGTATCAGTCCAGTAATTAATTATAGTATATATATCCTGCCTGTTGTATATATGAAGATGTCTGCCCTGAGAATTTCGATGATTAGAGCCATCCACATCTATTCATATATCTATACCTACTTAGTAGTTATCATATAAAAGACTATCTACAATATAATTCGAGCCTGGGTTAAACATTTTCTGGTTCTGCTACATACAGCCTTGAAGGTCCATTTAATGTGATAGCATTGGGATGGTAGGTTACGTGTCACGGTACCATGGTTACTAAACTCGAGCTGTTCCGGCTTTGCGATGGTGATCACACGCATACATATATACCTACGGCATGGCATGGCATTGATTCCTATGACTGGTACATATTTGTCTCATTAATTACCAGATCCAAGGACAAAATAGTAGACCCCGAGATGTCCACGATCCCGTGAAAGGAATCGGCTACCCTACCTAGATGTCACTACCTAATCTACAACCTGTCTTCCTCCTCCTGCATACTATCCACTACCCCCTGCCAATTAGCCCACTCAGCATCACCACCAGGGAGCCCACCATGCAACGGTAACCTCGTACCATCTCTATCACCGAAGCCTCTCAACCGACTAATCGCCTCCTTGATACCAACCGTGCCAAACCTCGCAACGAGCTCCTCGACGGAGCTGACCTTGAACTGCAACCGTCTGCGCTCGACCAACTCCTCATCGGTAACGTCGCGCTTAACCGACAACTCGTATAGTCGCACAACGGTCTTGGGGAAGAATCCCGCACAGCCGTCTATAGCGCCAACGCCACCGACGATGATGACGGGCAGAAGTTGTTGTCCGAGACCGGTGAAGGTGCGGAAGTGCTCGTGGTCGATCTCGGGGTTCGAGGCGATTTGAGTAAGGGCCGAGATGTCGCCGTGCGAGAGCTTACAGCCTACGATGTTGGGGTGTCTGGCTAGGGTGACGAAGGTCGATGTGGTGATTTTCACGTTGTTGGAGACGCCGGGGTAGTGGTATCTAGGGTAGGTTCACAAGCGTTGTAAGTAGAGGGTTATATATATATAAATGCGCAAAACCCGGTGTAGGTAGTCGCCTTTTACTAATGGCGAGACTTGGGAGGTGACAACCCTGGACACGCTTGTAGGTAGACCAGGGGAATAAAAGAAAAATAATATATGAGAAATGAAAGAAAGGGGGGGAAATGCTTACATCAGGATTGGGATAGGGCTCCGGTCAGCGACAGCAGTAAACCACTGGACGATACCCTCCTGCGTATTAGCGCCGGCGAAGTATCCCGGCGCAAGACACATGCCCCATTGTGAACCGGCCTCCTTGGCCGCTTGAAGCTGCTCGGCCGTCTCTTCTATACTCTGCGCAGCCGTGCCGGCAAGGATCGGGTAGTCCTTCAGACCCTCCTTATCCAAGGCCCGTCGCACACCCGACAGGACTTCGAAGCGCTCCTTGTTAGTCAGATGGACGGCTTCGCCCGTGCTGCCGAGGATCACGAGACCCTTGATACCGGCTCTGGCCAGATACAGCGAGTGAGCTACCTGCGTGTCGACATCTAGCGGTGACGCGGCGGCGTTGTAGTTTGCTGCCTTCTTGCCCGCGAAGAAGGTCGGTACGGGCACGTATATTCCCGGCGGGGGAGCGGCTGTCATGGTTACCTTGTTATGAAGGGGCTGGTTTTATATTGTTTTCCTGTTACAAGTCGTGCTATCTTGAGACTCTTATTATGTGTTAATGGAATAGCAGTAATTCCCGAGTAAAATGGTATCTACTGAACATCTATCGAGAACCAGGAAATATGTATCCGCATGTGAACAAAATAGCCATGACCCCAACATTTGTTCGGAGACGCGCGTGGCGGGGTTCAAAATGAGTGGCCGGTCCGACGATAGGCGCTGCTCTGGACCCGTGGGCGAAAGGTGCCGTTGTTGTTAACGGGGTTTCGGGCCAGTATATAGCGAGACGTGCCATTACGTCAACCTTGGAATCCGAATTTACTGGCCTAGATATGTTTGAGCAACCGGCATCGGCAGTGGCACACATTGGCAAATAATTGTCGGTTTTTAATGAATGTCAGCTTTGTAAAGGTTTAGGGTAAATCTAGATTAACTTGTGGTAGGTAAAGTAGTTGGTAGTCCAAACAGGGTTGAAGTCGCTAACCTCAATCGACGAAAGGATGATCTACAACCCTTTAGAGCCACGAGTACCATCAAGCACGTCCAGACGAGGATCACCTAACGTGAAAGAGACAACGAATGCAAAGGTGAGACCTGAAATGTACTTGAATTTATACAATTATAATCCATCATCTAATCTAGTGTAAGTGACTTTGAAATGAATGCAGTCTCCGTCTAGTTGATGGTTTCCCCTAGGTTACTTTTATCTATACCGAATTTGCCCCAAGTATCCAGATTCATCATCCAGAAACTACCGAAAGAATATTACTTTTCCCAAGTGTTAGCAATCACACGGTATTAGAGAGGGCGATGATGAGCTTCTTCTTACACAAGCGAGCGAGTGCCGAGGCTTGAGCTGCCCCAGATCGCCGGGGCCGTAGATGCCAAAGTCGGGGTTGGCCGTGCCCCATTGGGATTCCTGCAGGTCGTACCAGAAGAGGTTGACCTTCCTCTTGATGAGGGTGCAAGCGATGTCCTTCCAATAGGTCCGGGCATTGGCCGCGCTGGCTACGGCCAGATTGTTCTTTTTACCGGTCACGGGCCAGCCGGTCTCGGTGACCCAGACGGGTTTGTTGCCAGCGAGCTTGAGCGTCTTGTTGAAGCCGTCGAAGAAGCGAGTCTTGGCATCGCCGATGCTGTTGGACTTCTTGCTCTCCCAGTAAGGGTAACCGTCGAAGCCGATCCAGTCTATAGCGTTGATGACGGCCTTGTTGGTGCCGTTCAGGAACGAATCGTAGGTGTCGACGTGGCCGACGGGTGCCTTGGAAAGAGGCGTGTTGGCGATGGCGCTGCGGACCTTCTTGATGGACTCGATCAGGAACTTGGACGAGGTCCCGACCTCGCCGGCAGCGTCTCTGTAAAGATCTTCGCTGCCAACAGAGATACCGACAACGAGGTTGGTGAACTTGGTGCCGTATTTCTTAATGGCGGCCTTGAGCGCGGTGATCTCATTGTCGATGGCCTTGGGGTTTCCGGAAATCCAGAGGCCGAGGAGCAGCTTGGTGTTGGTCTCTATCGCTGCCGGGATGGCTGAGATGATGTCGGATTTAGTTCCCCATTGGACTGAACAGGACATGTTAGCAACTCGTTGCCCAAATTGGATGCTTGCGTAGAGAGGTCGGACCCATGGTATATAGACGGGCACTTGTCCAACCGCTGGTGCCGGGGAGGTTCTTAGCACGGTTGAATTCGTAGGCAAAGTCGGACTGGACCTTGGCCTGCTGGTTCATGAAAAAGGCGCCATAGTTGAAGCCCTTGAGGCCGGTGTTGGCAGCAGTGGCGCCGTTGACGACACCAGCAGCAGCCGCCACGACGGCTAGGATGGTTGACGAAAGACGCATTCTTAATTTCCAAAACGTCTAGAGTCTAGGTAAAGTCTACAACCACGAAAATTGAAACACAGAGAACGACAACAGACGAGTGATCACAGATCCTCGAAACCAAGTAGATCGCTAACTAACAGAGTAGAGTAATAAGGGATCTAATACAAATAACGTAGGATTAAAGGGATGAAGAAACAGAGGTCTTATGAACAAAGAACAAAACTTAGCTTGGGCCAATGGTAGCTGAATCTAGACATCTTCTCGACCCGAGTCAGGGGGCAGCATCGTTCGTTGTCATCACCACCCTCGGCCTCCGCTAGGCGGGTTCAACGGATTGTGGGCCAAGTTGACACCACAAGAGCCGCTCAATAGTAGCAAGTTACCGACGCCACCAAAAATCTCGTATTGGTAACCATGCAGGCGCCGTCTCAGCCTCGAAACCCACATACTAGGGCCATCTGGATTCTGATCGGTTAACCCAATCCACGGTAAAAAAGGTCTTGCGTACTCGTAGCTAGCTGCAAGTAATTGGGACATCATCTTCATTCTTACTGGCCCGGACTCCA
Organism: Poronia punctata; assembly: GCA_022579005.1. Classification (NCBI taxonomy): domain Eukaryota; kingdom Fungi; phylum Ascomycota; class Sordariomycetes; order Xylariales; family Xylariaceae; genus Poronia; species Poronia punctata. The sequence continues at coordinate 34,109 of MU401554.1, forward strand.
GGCACCCAAGGTGCCCCTTTTAGCGAAGGACCATTTCCTTTATATTTTTCATCGCAACGTGGGACAGTATGTATGGTTCTTGGACGTGAGTAATTTCGGCAATGCAAGGGGCAGAACGGCCAGAGCCAGGGCCTGGAAGCCTGGCATTTTTAACCTACGTAACTTCATTGTCCTCTTTTGGCTGCGCTTACGAGTAGTTGGCCGTATGCTGTGTGTCGTGGATAATTATTATCATTATTATACTGTACAGCAAGCATTATTTTGAGAGTAGGCAGGCACCTACTGTGCAGATACCTACGAGTAATACGTGTAATCTCTTGGCCAGTCACTGGCACGACTGGATCGGGACCTACGGTTGGTAGTTTGGGGCGCAGTGGAAGTGATCCGCGTAATAAAGCCCGATGGTGTCAACTCCTAGCAGGAGTCTAGAACTCTTTGGAATTTAATGATCGCCAAGAGGACAAATTCTTGCTTGTTCAAGTTGGGTGGGGAGCGAGCGGACCACTTCTGTTTCGCGCCATAGCCGGCAGAGGGTTGTTAAAACTTCAAATAAATGAAATATGCGTGTAATTTATATAGTGTCGCTCGATTGTTGCATATGTTTTTAGCGAAAGATGAGATTTAGGAAGGAGGAAACTGGGGGTGTTTACCATTTGTATCCCCCTATTCTCATGTACGCACGTAGTGTGTACAACGTACACGCGCTTGCATCCTAGTCTAGGTAGGTAGGTATTACTATTATGAACCGACAGCAGGCAGCTATTAGCCGCCGAGGACGGCAAAGGAGAACTTACGAGGGCACAGCATATGTCTTAAATCAACAAGCTACGGCTCCCTCCGTCTCGTTTCACCTACCCTTTTCACAGGCAGCGATGGTAACTCACCAGACCACAAGTATGGTCTTCTCTTTTGCTAACCTAGGTAATGGGGTATGATTGAGAAGTTTGATGGTTATGTCATCTTCTTCTTCTCTCTCTCTCTCTTTCTCTCTCTCTCTCTCTCTCTCTCTCTCTCTCTCTCTCCCTCCCCCTCCCTCCTATTATGTCCCTGGTGGATACCTACAGGTTATTCTTATTGAATGCACCTTTCTTCCTATTATGAATGTCGAAAAACGGATGTAGTCCTTGGGCGGCACTTACACGTTGAAGGATTTAAAGCGCTAAGCAGCCTGGAACTAAACTAGACTAGGTGTTTAAAGTAATTATATGGATTGAGTGGATGCTGGTTGATACGTCTACAAGTAGAAGTAGGATGACCAAGATAGTCGGTTACGGGACAATGCTACAGTTGGGTTCGTGGACAATACTCTCTCGAGGCCGGGTATGGTCGTCGTGATATATTTCTTTATTGGTTATTAAATGATAAAAACTATTATTTGTATCGATATATTGTTTGGTTTCATGTTTACAATGTTATGGCCAATCGCAGTAGTATACTATTTCAGACTTTCCGCCACGAAGTCAGACAAAAAGTTACATAGAATATAAACGACGGAGAGCTGCAGAATCGACGTTTTGCCATGCTCAAATAACAGTAAAGAGCGGGAGGTTTACTGCTCTCGAACTTGTTTGGCGAGGCAGGCGCCAAAACACATGCTGCGTGTACCTATGGAGTGCAGCTGCCATGCTTTTTCCACAGTGGTTCGTATATTGTCTGAGCCGTTACCCAGCGTTAGCCATTAAAATCGACAACACAGCGTGTTTTCTACTACAAGGACACTCCATTTTAAGTGAATGGGGATCCCGCTGTTGGAGAAAGCTCCGCGGTTCTCCTCTTCTGGGGCATGAGCACATCATGAACCATTAAGTTGAGATAGGTACCCCTCTCCTTATACGTGTATCATGTATGTAAGCGCAGTTACCGTTTCTTCTGGGTCCTTCCCCTCCCTCGGGCATCTTGCAGGAAAAGAAGGAGAAAATTGAAATTGGGCTGTTTATATCAACGCAGATATTGCTTCTTTGTGTTTACTTCTTTGTCACTGATTTTCCCTTGGCTTCTTAACCTACAGTGCTGTAGAAGCAACGGTCTAGATTGGAGCCGTGCCCATCTTCAACAAATAATTATAATGAAGGTGTTTGTCATGTTCTCATGTGTGTCTATGCATGAAAACTGCCTACTTTTTATCCCTTTCTCGAGGCCATCTTCACTGGCCACCATGGCAGGTTCGGACGCTGTGTAATGGCTTGTCGAGCGAAGCGAGGTTCGAAAGTCTGACTTGTAGTAGGGGGATGAGATGGAAGCCAGAAAGAATCACCCCAAAGGAGTAGAATACCAGGATCTGCAAAGCCTGAGAGTGGCCAACTCCTGTTGGTTTTATTGCTTGGCAAAGGCAACTGGGATACCTCGTTTCCTATGTCTGGTGGGTTCGAAAGAGCCGTTGAGGACTTGGTAGGTACGCGGTGGCATATGTTGCTATTTATTATTGTTGTACGGCTGTAGCTGAAAGGCGCTCATCTAATAGTTGCATAGACAGGACCATAAACTTGTTAACCTAGGTTTACTTTCCGAGTGGTCAAGTGTGCTCTCCTCAACGCCAGTTCGTCCCATGACAAACTGGGTTCGCGACATGAGCATGCAGAAGCCCATTTGCCTCTATATAGCTTGCTCCTCACTAACCTAGGTAGATGCCACGACTCAAGCATGGTGTCACGGTGCTGTAACGCGGAAGCTAGCGCCCCCCATCATTCGGCGATATATAAGAGCAGAGAAAGCCACAAAACTGCTTATACGCCGAGATCCAAGAACGTCAGGCCGGCCGACACGTTATCCATGACATGGCAGGAACCCCCTTGAATCCGATGTTCGAACCTTGCTGGTTCCATGGGTATACTGGCCCTCTAACAGCGCAACGACTACTCTTGGTGCTTGGGTTGCTGTGCTGAACAGGTTCGCAAGTTGCCGATGCCACTCAGAAGACTTGTGGTGATATGGAAGCACGATCGCGAGACGGCTGCTAATAAATGTCATCGCGGAATTACGCGTAGACTCCTGATCAACGAGGTTGCACGGTTAGGGGCCCAGCTAACCAGATCGGTACCTAGATAAGTTCGCTAGGTGTGTACTCCGCCCTGGCGCCCTGGTGTACCACGACCTGACCTCCTCTGTACAGGTACCAAGCGATGCTGTGCAGAAGCAGGAGCATTCTTTGCAGTAGCCCTACAGGATGCCAATGTGCATAAGCATTTAGGGTAGGTAGAAATGCCCTCGAGCTCAGTTCAACGCAAGGCACAATAGGATGCTAACAAGGTTCAGCTTATGTAGGACTTGCTCTTATAATCAAAGACCCCCCCCCTCATCCTGTTTGTTGGGGGAAATGATTCTGGTTAATATTTCACACCATGAACAACACATTTCCGACACTGACTCCAGCGACCTCGAGACGATAATACCTGCCAAGATGGCCACACGGTCCCGACATCGAGCCTATTAAACTCGCCGCTCTACCCAACAGAACGCCCTTACATTTCTACCGCTAAACCGATTATCGCATAATACAACGGCATACAAGGACATCGTATTCTCAAAAGAGATCAAGCGAGTGTCCACTGAAAATGTCAAATGCAGGGTCAGAATCAGGGCCCATATTCCACCTGCATACAGCAGGCCACACCGCTATTTCCATGCACCATTCAGAGGCGATGGGCAGCGGCTTCTGCCGGAAGCACGGGTCGGTATTGATTCCCTTGCCTGTCTGTAGGTACGCACGGTAAGACGACACCCTCGCCCATTGACCAAGTAGGTAGCACGCGTTCTCTGTCATTCTAGAAGATGACGAAAGGGATAAAATTTTGATTTTTATGCCTATTTGCTTTGTTGGTCAAAGTGCTTTTGTTTTGTCGTAGCAAAACAAACGATTGTTTCGAATACCTAGGATACTTACATAGATGCAGTCTCAGCGATTAACTACAGGCTATTAGCCATCTGTGGCTAAAGGCTGCATACGGTACAGAAAAGAGCCAATGCAAACGGAAAAAAGTTGCACAACTGACTGAAAGCCGCCCCTCTCTCTGGGCCAGTCCAGCCAACCAGCCCCCGCCAGTCGGAATCGTCCATTATCGTCCATTCCCACGCACACCAACGCACATCGTCGCTGAAATCGGGAATTCTCAAACGTCACATTGGTCGCCTCCTCGCAGCACCGCTTCGATCAAGTCTGACCTTCCTGCTTACGTGTTGCAGAAACCGAGATAGAACAAGCTACAATTCTCTATGGTTTTTGTCCGCGACAAGCTCATGTTCACGGCATGGCGGAAACGACCTCTTCCCCTTCGACGCTGTGGACCGTAGTCGCAGCCTCGAGCGCCCCCTTGGTAGCCCTAGTCGTCGTCGCCCCGATCCTCAACAATTACGCCAACGCATACCATGCGGCTCCTCGAGAGATCACCGCGTTCGTTGAAGCTGTCGATTGTTCAATCCGGGAGAATGAGAGCTACGATTGCGACATTGCTAAAGTGACCCGGCTCGAAGATAAGATGCGGCTGAATCAGCTATTACGCGAGATACAGAGACTAGGTGACGATTTGCGTGAGGATGTGAACAAATTGGTGATGGAAGAAGGCGGGACTAAATTGCGCCCAAGCACCCGCGTTTTTTGGGCGAACCATAAATTACGATTGGAGGAGCGACTTCGCCGGATAGACATGCTACGCATGAGATTCTTGGTCGTGTTCATGAGCATCGTGGCGACCAATGCCGGCGAGCGTCCACAGGACGCTGCGAGGTCAGCGCCTAGAGAGAAGGAAGTACCACCACCTCCCCCGCCCCCGCAGCCGCCAGCTCTACCCGACAACAAACGACAAATGCCAGTCAGACGGCTTACGACGCAAGCCATGGGTCACAATGAGAAGACAGAGCATGTGCATCGCAGTGGCTGGTTTGGCGTCGTCGCCGAGTTGCAACGGTCACCAATATTGCGTCAGCGACACGCCTCTATCGAGGAGGCCATGCGATCGCCTCCACAATTGTCGCTGATGGGTAGCCCATCAGCACCTTTGACCCCTATCAGGGAGCCTTCGACGCCAGAACGCCTCAGGATACGACGATATACAAATAGCTCAGACTCGGCGGCGACGGCATGACGCAAATCAGTGTTTTGAGAAGTGCCTATTTCGAACCTACTACAGGCCATCACACACGGACGACGTTAACGATTCATGCCTCACGACTGGTAGACGGCTTACGTCTCAGAAGAAAATTCGACTCTCGCTATCTAACGATACACGATTTAAGCCGTTGACGAGCTCACGTGTCTCCTGGACCGATGGATTTGACAGGATTTCTATATTTCATGCCGAGGCGGACTACTCTTTCGAGTCCTTTCAACATTTCTTTGGAGTTTTTATCTCCTAGCTTTTGCCCAAAAGATACCCCCCAGATTTCACATCATGGCTTTTTTTCCCTCGCCCTTTTCTTCTTTATCCACGTCACTCTTTTTCAATTCCACGCAATTATGTGATGGCCACAATTTTCTTAAAATCTTTTTAAAAAATATTTAACCACCCTGGTTCTGGTCGGTCTGCCTCGTTCAGTCGTCCGAACTTTGGTCTCCTTGGAACCCGGCGTCATGATTTCCCTTATTCACGACACACAGTGTGTGAGCCGTGTTAGTTAGTATTGGTCTGTAGGGGAGCGGCATGAAAATGGGGAGAGGGGCAGATATATATGATTACTATATGATGATAACGTAGCTAGAATAGTTAGACAATGCCAGAATGACTGAATGAAAAACTACCGCGCGCGTAATTGGGAGCATGTAAGCTGATGTATTGTTGGTTATACTCTTAGAAATACGCGGAAATCTGTACCCCCCCTTTTCCTTGAATTATATTCATGTATTCTTGCCGGCAAATCCTATCTTCTCGAACTCCACTTCACCTCTTGACGTCCCTAGATTACTCGTCGGGTCCAGTGCCGTTCCTCTCACCCACTACCACGCTGTTAGAAACACGGGACTTCGTGGTAGGTTCCTAGGACATATAAGGAAGAAACTCACCGTCTAGTGCGACTAGGAATCGGCTGACACAGTTGTAAGCGGCAACCTGTTGTCGTTATGTTAGTATGCCTTCTCCTCTTGAAGTACACAAAATACAAATACAGATATTGTAAAAAGAAGGAAGAAAAAACATCGCGCAGACCGGGACATGTGTGATTTCCCGCTACACCACAAAAATTACCCCCCTAAAAGAAGAAAGATAAATAAATAAAGAAATAAATAAATAAAGAAAGAAAGAAAGAAAGAAAGAAAGAAAGAAAGAAAGAAAGAAAGAAAGAAAGAAAGAAAGAAAAAGAAACCAAAAACTCACAGTAGCAGTAACTTCCACAACCTCCCTCTCATCACAAACCCTCCTCAACAAATCAAAAGTCCCATCCCTGACCTTGACATTCCTCGTCATCTCATCCGTATATAACAAAACAGCCCATTCCTTCTCACTTAACAAATTTTTTTTACCCCCCACCACACCCTCACCTTGTAAAGGTTCATCCTTTTTCACAATCTCCAACGCCTCGGCCGTAACCCCGGCAGCGACCGCCAAGGGCGCATGATGTTTCCACTCGTACCAAGCACCATTACACACGGCCACGCGACAGATGGCCAATTCGCGCAATGCGGCGTCGAGAGTGGTGCGCGTGCGCACGGCGCCTAGAAAAGAGTTCCATCCGTCTGCTACGGGGGGGCTGTGTAATAGCGCCAAGTCGAGGGATTGTAAGGGGCGGGGATGGCGGCGGGCGGATATTCGGGATACGATGGCGGCTTCTTCGGGGGTGCTTGTTGGGGGTGGGTTGGGGACGTAGGGGATGCGCATTTTTGGGAGTTTTTATTTTTTGGAATGTAGATAGGTAGGAAGGAGGTAAGGAAATTGGGTAGGGTAAGTAAGTAAGTAATATGGGAAAGAAAGTGAATGAATAGTTTAGTTCAGTTCAGATGGGTTGGTTGGTTAGGTTGGTTTTCTTATTTTCTTTTCTTTCACCCGTGTGTCTTCTTCTCTTTCTTTATCTTTGACACCTGACGGGATGTTGTGGTTTCCTTCGTCCCTCTCTGTGCGAGTATGACGGGAATCATCCGGTAAGAGATATCTGTCTCTCGGGTTTATACCGTGCAGTCCTATTTTATCGGATATCGAGGTGGAGCGGACTTGCCGTAGAAACAGTTAAATTTGTACTTTTTCTCAATATTCGGGGTTGAACTAACTAGATAGATAACTGATCACAATTGAGATTTATATTCCCACTAAGATGAAGTCGGAACCATGCGACAGTGATCTAGAAGAAGACCGGTTCCAACTACCGAGACAGCCCGAACAATGGGTCCAAGGGGGGAAATTCTTCCCCGCTTGATACGGATACGCCGGTCCTCCGATCAAAAGACGCATTGTTTACCTAACCTAGGTTAACCGATTCCACCTCTGTGAGACTAAAACCGTGGAACCCGTTAATAAAGCCAAACATGCATATATCGGTCGGGCATGCGACTTTCATATTCATCCTTTTCACTGCACGTCCCTACTTGAACGGCATTCTTCTATCGAGGGTCGAGAACAAGGAAAGACGGCCATGGTCAATATAAGTGTGTAATTTCCTACATTGCTTCATGATTAAGTTCAGGTTTCGTAACCCTCTATCTAGTATGTGCGCTGGGAAATACGATAATAATAATTAAAACGTCGTGTGTTCGTTTGTATATTTGTTCATGCTTCGGCAAATGGTGCTCGAATCAGGCCAACGGATTACTATAATATAGAAGACCGACGCCCGACATCGTCTCATATCTAGAAGACGCGTGTATGAGGGCCTCGTCTTGACTAGCTATAGCTAGTCGTTTCATTCTCAAACTCTGCTCTTCCTACCCCTTTTCTCCTCCTAGCTTTCTGCTGCCAATTGTAAATGTCTCGCGTTCGACAAGCGCTCGCTTTCTTTGCACAACTCTATGCATATTATGGACATGAAAAAAGAAAATAAGATGGCGTGCCCGGGGACGTGCTAATAGCGCATCGTCGGTTGTATGTAGAAAGAAGAAGAAACATAGTCTCCTCTTTTCAGTAATGCAATCACCCAAACGCCATGCAAGCCACCGGGTATTCACCTCCTTTTTATAAACCCGGCCCGTCGTATACTCGAACTGGCGAATATGAGTCGCGGAGAGACATGAAAGAAATAAAAGAAATCAAGAAACAAACATGACCGGAACGCCGTCCGGAGAAAATGCTACATGCGAAGCTGGTGTATAACTACAAACATCGTGGCCAGCTGCACGACGTGTCGAAGCCGGAGTCCTAAAGCAAGGGAGACGGTGCGATGCGATTTCTTGCAATGGCCTTGGTGAAAACCAAGCACCGAGGCTTGTGAGCGATTTTGTACGAGATTCTCATGGCGCCGCTACGGCAGATATCGATCCATTCGAGGGACCAAGGTCTTTGGAGTTGAGGGTGGCGTGTCCGTTAACGGGTTGGCTCGTAACCACCGGGTTGACTTTTTCCGGTGTCGGCCTTCGCGAAGCGGACGTGGTTTCCGGTTCTTCGGGGATTGTTGCGAATTTCTTCAGAACACGCTTGAGCGCCGGCCGACGGATCGGCTTACTGAGAAACTCATTCATACCCGACTCCATGCAATTCTTGACGTTGCTCTCGTCTGAAAAGGCCGTCAAGGCGACAATGGGAGCGGAATAGCCCATCTTCCGAATCAACCGGGTGCTCTGCAATCCGTCGACGTTGGGCATTTGGATATCCATAAAGATTAGGTCGAAGAGCGTGTCTTTTTCCATGTTGGCCTTGACCAAATCGTATGCTTCCTGCCCGTCTTTGGCTATCGTCACATCGTACACGTCCTCCAGCTTGAGCATGCGGCTGACCACCTCGATGTTGGTCGGGTTATCCTCCGCTACCAACACTCGGAGCTTCCCCCCGCCTTTATCGGCACGGGCCTTTTCGGCAGCCTTCCACTGGTCGTCTGGCGTCCGATTATTTCCCGCCTTGGTTGTTGGCGTGAAGAAAGGCTGGCTAAGGCCTACGAGTCGGGGCTGTTGATCGAGGATGCTTGTTTTGGCCTCCTCCGTAGTTTGCGGCAGAGAGCTCCTGCGCATCTCTCCATCCGACGAGACGATACTAGATGGTCGCGATTTGATACTACTCGAGGCAGTGCTCGAGGTCCTGGCAAGTGTGTTAGCTACCGCGGATAAGATTACTCTCTCTCCCCGGATTGTGGTCAAATTACCTGTCCTTGGTGTACTTCAGAGGAATGCGCATGGTGAAAGTAGTACCAACGCCTAGCGTACTCTTCATGGTAATTGCACCACCCATCAGATTGGCCAGCTGCTGGCAGATACTGAGACCCAGTCCGGTACCCCCAAACTTTTTGCTCAACCCCAGATCTCCTTGGACGAATGGTTCAAATACTCGTGACCACATGTGCTCTGGGATGCCAGGGCCAGTATCTTCCACCTCGAATTCAAAGACGAAAGGCTTGGCGTTCACTGGAGGGGGCGTCTGTGATCTCTCGGGGGGGTGGAACTGTGCTGCAACCCTTGGATCTAGAGGATTGATCGACAACGCCGTTCCCGTTGTGGCTAATTCTCTCGACGTAGTCGAGTTGTTGGACACGGATCCGCCTCGCGCCTGGTGTCTTCCGTGGACACTCGACGTGTTCCTCGAGAATGACGAGGTCCTACTCTCATCAACAAGTTCCGTCTCGCCCGTGCACTTGATCCGTACCGATACTCTCCCATGAGCAGGCGTGAACTTCAAACTGTTGCTAACAAGGTTAATCAGCACCTGTAGAATCCTGTGCTGGTCACCCCAGAGACACATATCCCTCAGCCGACCCAATCCCTTCGGACCCAGGGCGGGAAGTTTTTCTTCAAAACTGGTGCGTTCGGGCTCTGGCTCTAGGATATCGGCTCCTTGGAAATCAACGGTAAAAGTGATGGAACCCTCGCGCGCTTGCTTGTCAAATATGGTGACCAGTTGGGATCGGATGTCTCCTAGCCGGAACTCCTTCTCGTCGAGACTCAACTGGTGGCCAATCTGGTTCTTGGAAAAGTTCAAGAGATCTTCCAGGAGGTGGAACAGCAAGTCGCCGGATTTGTACAACAACTTCAGGTTTTGCTTGATTCGTCCCAGGTCATCTTCCTCCATACACACAGACGCCATGCCCAATATGCCGTTCAATGGCGTTTTCAACTCATGTGATATGTTGGCGATAAAAAGAGTCTTGCTCTCGTTGGCAGCCTCCGCCGCTTTCTTGCTCTCCTCCAGCTCCCTTGTGCGTTGTGCAACTTTATCTTCTAGCGAGGTACATTGCCTCAACAGTTCGTCACTCATCTCGTTGAATGTGGTCGTCAGTTCCGTCAGCTCGTCCGTGATGATGTGCTTGCGATCGGCTACTTTTCCGGGAATTTTGAAGACGCGGCGACGGGGGTCGCTTGGATGTTCCGACGGCGCGGGCCTCGGCATCATGTTTTTCTTGTACCACTTTTTCAACCCGGCCAGCAGGCCCTTTCCAGCCGTACTGCTAGTCCGACCCGATGTGGTGTAGCCGTCGTCGTAATCGCCGTCGTCAAGGTACATCTCGGCGTATCCTGGGGGCGCTATCGACTTCTCCGTCGCCGATTTCAATCGTCGAATCGGCTTGACGCTTAGGTGAGCACAGGGGACGATAAAAAGCAACACCACACCTGCGGTCCCGAAAACGGTACCAAGTAAGATGTGCTGCAATATATTGATAGGTATGAAGGCCTCCGACCGTGCTTGTTCGATAATGACGGTCCAGTTAACCAGCGCTGTGGGAGGGCGGGCATAACCAACCGCTACAGCAATGCCTTGTTCATTCGTCGTCGAGAGGATGCTGCTAGCGTTATTGACAGCTTCGTTGTGTCGGGTAAAAGCTTTGTATGCAGCGTTATAGTCTGTCACTTTAAACACCTGATTATAATCCCTCGAAGCGTAATCGTGGTGGGAATGTCGGTTGGGCTGGTTTGGTTTGCTGAGCGGCGGAAGCACGAACTGCACATCGACGTTCGAGAAGTTACTGGCTGCATTATGCGTCGCGTTCGCTGGAAGATTGTATTTGCTGAAACGGTTCCAACCAGTAGCGGGCCCTATAATGATGAGGCTTCCCGTGTCGCCCAGTCCTTCTAGGGAATGCACGATATCAAGGATCGGGGTGGCTTCGGCGACGACGGTCATGTAACCGAGCACAATGTCCGTTCTGGAATTCTGTCTAACAGGCATGGTCAAAGAAATCAAGGCATACGTCTCGTTGATGACGAGAGGACCCAGCACTAGCCCGTCAACTGCCGAATCAATCCTAATGTCCGGAAAAGGCCGAGCTACGACGATAGTCTTTCCGGGCTCGAGAGGGTCGGGATCGGAAGTGTCATAGTATGTAATATTGGGATAAAGCGTCGGGGGATATCCCAAGGTGGTATTCCCAAAGTAGACGACGGAGCCGTCAGGGGCCGTGTAGGGTAACGGGATCACAGGGAGGTTAGCGGCCGAGACACTGACGAGACCATTTGGATCGCCAGTCTCATTCCGTGAGAACAGTTTCGCCTGTAGGAGGTTGGCAGCACCGCCAGAGTTGAGAGCCGTCTGCAGATCTTGTATAGCTACCTCCCAGTTGCCTTCGGTATGATCACCACGGTAGAACTGGGAAAAGCTACGCTGGACAAGCAGCCTAGTCGAGATAGTCGAGCATATTGTTTGGATGAGCTCAATCTGTGAGGCGATCTGGGCGGCCTTGAGGGAGGCAGTAAGAGCCAGGCCGTCCGACTTGACGTCGACGACAAAGTTGTGTACATAGATCCATGTCGGTACAGAGACGATGGTTAGTGCAATGAGAACAGCCAACAGCACAAGGGCAGCTAACTGTTCGCGGATGGCGATTCTCATGTTTTCTGACCTACGTCAAAGGAAAAGGAAGGTGTTGCGACGGTGGCATATGCATTGTTCTAGCTTGCTCGTCGCGATCGCTCAGACTAGTGACCACGGCCAAGAAGGAGAGTGTATAGGACAAATTGAGACGAAATCGGAGCTTCAGTTACTTGTAGTTACGTTTGCGTCGTCGTTGCCTATAACAATTGTAGATCGGCTGCTCCCGTTGTAGGGCCGTCCCAAACACGCCGACAGAGGCGAGACACGCGCCGCTTGCCTTCCTCTTCTATCCCTGCAGCAGACGGGAGGGTTGTCGCGCAGACTCTCGATTCTGGACGGGAACCTGTGTAGGCGAATACTTTATCGGACGCTTCCACCCCGCAATAGTTGTTCGTTTTTTCGTTGCACTCCTCCTCGAGTTGAGACAGGGCCGATTACTTGCTCTGCGGGGAGAGAATGTTGACTGTATCCGCTGAAGAATCCGTAGCTTTGTGAGAGGTAAACTTGTGTATACCTACTGCAGTGGATACTGGAGGACTGGTGTTGGCCAAGACTGAGCGTGAAAGAAGAACAAGACGAAGGATCGGCAGAGGCTAGAGTGCGCAATGTGAGTAAAGCGATCTATTAAAAGTCTTCCCCAGTCTACTTGGTACCATCATTTTCAGGAAGGTACGATGGCCTAGACAGACACACAGACAGACAGAAAAAATACGCTACTGTACCTATTTACCTTTGGTATCCCACTTATTAGACTAGCTAACACCTATTAAGTGATGTACGAGTTTGGTACCAAATTTTTCAAATTTTAAGCTGTGCGTTGACGTAGATTTATGTACCTATCCAATTTCTTATACACGTACTTGGTCTCTAACCTAGGCAAATCCTATGTGGTAAGGCCAAATGTACTGTTTTACAAGGCATCTAGTTGGCCATATGGTCCTTTTATAGAGTCAAAGGGACCCTGTTATGCCGACATGTCCTTGTACGTGTAATGGATAGTAGACGTACATTATTTACGCTCTGATAGATACTTTAGATAGCACTTCTTACATGTAGGTAGGTAGGATAGGCATGTAATGAACTAGGACGTACACAGGATAGGAGCAACAATGCAACATGATTGTACTGATGAGACTGTAGAGTTTTGGAAATTTATGACAAGGTGCACTTTCCATTTATTGAGGACGGGACAGGCGCACATTCCAGCGCAGGAAAGCGACGTGACGCACTACCTTACCTGACTGATGGCAATTTCTACCTGTTGCTGTGTAAGGTACTTTATGTAGCAGGGCTCCTTGTCAGCATCCTGTAAAAAGAAAACCTACAGCCATGTTTTTGTCAATGGCACATACACTAGCCTTTAGGTACTCATACTCGTACACGCCTCGGCTGTGGTATTAACATACGTAGCCTTGTAGCTACTGTTTTCCCTGAAGAAAAAAACCAGATCTGAAAAGCAATGACGACGGACTAGACTAGGTAGCATAAACAGACGGCAAATTGAAGACAAGGAAAATGCCTGCTTGATAAAGAGCTGAAACCTGAGTAAACAAAATTAGCTTGCCTGGGAGAAGCTAAAAACTACCTTACTAGGTTAGGAGACTATTGTAGGTCAGACCTCTTGCTCGGATTGGACACATAGTATCGACAGAAAATGTAGCTAGTGCCGATTGTTGTGGGGAGAACGCAATTGGTTCTGCGCAACATTGATCTACTTCTGAGGTTTAAAAAGGGTCCTGCCGTCGTTTCCAAGAGTTAACATCTTAAAGAGACATGCGTGTATATTTCGAAACATTGGAGAATTTCTCCCCATCAAGACGAGAGGACAGCTTGAAGCGTCCAGGGGTTAACTCGTATCCTTGGCATAGGGGCTAAACAGCCTTGGCATTTCCGGCTGTGGGTCTCTAGCTGAATCTCGCCGGAGTCTAGACCTTACCAGAATGAAAGTTTTGTGGATACTCATATTTGATTTGGCCTTGCATGACCTGGAGTACCTGGCCTTGGTTGCCCACCCCCAATATCTCTTTTTGCAGGTTTTGTGCATTTTTATGAAAAAGAATAACTGCGAATAAATAACAGTGGTTACTGCGATTTTTTATAAATAGATACACGTATTGGCATAATGGGTACAAGAAAGCTCGTGCCTAGGATATAAAGTTCAACACTCAAGCTTATGATTTTGGGACGTATGGCTATCTGTATATTTTGCATCATATTTTCCCTCAGTTGCTGGCCAGATAGATGCGCGATGTTGTTGTATAAATTGGAGGTTTGGCCCTTTATAAGTAGGTATTACCTAGTTCAGCAGATTTCATCTAACCTTACCTAGATCCAATCACATCACACATGGGTACTGAGAGGCAGAAGAAGAGAACAGATCGCTATATTTCACCTTATTGGGTATTAGCTGTTGCGACGCAATACGCGCTGTCAGAACGTTTCGACTAGAACCGATTCCTTGCATCGGACCGCACCCGTAAAGATGTTCCGCACAGAAACGAGATGCCGCCCCACCCACAGAACACATACCTACGAGTACTGAGTACCTCGTTGCATACTTGCACTGTAGAGATCATTACCAAGTACCACAGTATGTACGTATCATATGTACGACCACACATATACAAAATAATCTACTAGCACTTGGGTTATATACACGTAAGCTGATGATAATTCTACGTTATGGACTCTCCAGCTTCTCCTAGAGACAGGACAGCGGGCAGGTGGCCGGAACATAAGTACTATACACAATCTCCGCACACTCATCCCATCTTGTGCGAAAGCATTATTCTCAATTGGTTATCTTGGCACATAGTCCAGAACGTGGCGGCGTCTCCACTTCCCGGGATCCACAGTAAGTACCAGCTCAAATCATCAAAATCTGCCTGTGGGCCTGTCCAGGAGAGAGACGCTGTCAGGCTGTCTGTCTGCATAGGCAGGTGCCAGATGCTAGATAGGTGATACGTATCTTTGGGTGGGATAAAAATTGTAGCAACGGATACAGAACAGATGTGAGGTACCAAGGAAGTAGTAGATTTACACTTCTAGATCACCTCTTTGCGATGACCAACCCAGTAAGATTATGCTTTCTATCGATACGCATAACCCAGAACGTCAGTTTATCCACCGAGAGAAAAGAATATATCTTGGGTCCGGTCGGAATTTGTGTCCCGCTACGCGTACAAAAGCTCCCCTCAACTCGGTAAATACACGTACTGTACGCAAAAAATTGCACCTACAAGTAACAATTCCCACGTCCCGCGACCCCCACAGAATACCAAAGAAAACATTTACCAACCAGATTAAGTTAGTCTACACAAGTCCAGTCAATCTTGGCACATTTCCGCCGGAGAGTAATATGTTGCGATCGAGCACTTGTTGCTACGATCGATAAAAAAGGGGGTCAGGTACCACAGACTGCTAAACCTGGTAAGTACAAGTATTATACGATTAGGTAATACACAATATGGGCATCTACACGTACTCACTTGTACACAGTAGGTATGCCACACCAACCAAGTGAATTGCGTGCCCGTCTGATGAGGCTATCAACAATCTCATCTGGGGTTGCCAATGCAGCCGATAAACAGACTCTTTCTTTTACACAAAAAAAGACGCCCCAGATAGGTAGGTACTTACCCGATTTTCTGTACTCGTAGCCCGAACATGCCTTCTCCTCTGAAGACGAACCATAGAAAAAGGACTTTTTCAAGACGTAGCCTACCTTGTGCTTTGGCGGGTTGTGTTGAATGGAAAAAAAGGAAATATTATGGCCGAGAGAAGGCATCTGATTATTCAATAACTGCACACATGATGCGACATTTCACGCTACACGAAAGCAAACAACTCAGCGGCGGTAGGTATACGAGTAGGTTAGTAGCACTAAGTAAGAGATTAATAGGCCGAGCCTTGCCTTACCGAATTATACGGAGGAGTGTCAACAAATGCGCCGGGGTTTAATTAGGGCAAGGCAAGGCAGGGCGATGACTGTGCCTTTACTCGATTGTTCATTAGAAACATCCATAGTGATAAGGAGTGAGTAGTCTAGGTTAGGTTATAGTCGGATCTATGAAAGAAAAAGCTCTCTCTCTTCCCGCGATCTCTGCTACCCGTAAAGAAAGGCATATCGTAGTATGTCGGTAGATGTATTGTGTACCCAACTCGTGATGTTGCCTATCGGACGGTTGCAGTTCTGGCCTGTTGCTTCGTACGCCGATGGTTTTTAAGGGGCGGGGAAAAAGAAAGATGTATCACATTCTATACGTACAAATCCCGCGCGCTCTTCTTTTCTTGGGAAAAGAAGAGAGGAAGTCAGTCAATCAGGTGTGAAGATGTAGTCGGTCCTAACCTAGCCCATGAAAAAGAAAGTGACCATTTTAATATAATCCAAACAAAAAAGACACCAAACCAAAGCGCTGAATATGGCACATGAGACAGCAGAGAAGGAGGTGGAAACATCGACAGCTACGGAATTCATCAATTATCACCAACATTTCCCAATCTTTACGGACCCACGGTCGATCCATGGGCAATCTTCCACCGATGACGATGATGGTGATGATTTCTCGACGACAGCGTTAGGGCCTCCGATATTCCAGGATCCGTCACAGACGGTGACAGAGCCCCTGACGACCATTTTCACCCCGCCGGATTCATGTCGCAATCGGTATTACATACAGGAGATAACGGGAGGCTACGAGACGTTTCAAGGTATTCATAGTGACTCGACGGATAGGTTATTTTGGTCGTGTCAACCGGATCCGTCGGCGTATTCCAATATTTACAGTCCGGGCGCCTGTCCATACTTGATGGAGACGGTGGCGGTCTCATCGTTTACGGCTGACGCTGATGCTACGAGGTTTTCCATCTTGTCTGCCCCGACTTCAACAGTTAGGGGTTCGGGCACTGTTGGTGCTGATCTGACGTACATGGATATTTGTTGTCAAAGGCAAGCTGTTTCCCGATTCCCTCTCCTGGGGATAATATAATACGGAAGTCTTTTTATGTATGCATATACTGACAAAATTTGTCTCTTTGGCACAGTGGTTTCGCCTGGGACTTTGTTTCTTGCTACTCTGTAGTTTCAACGCCGACATTGGTACTTGTAGCGCCGTCCATATTCTCAAGAGACATATGGGTGTCGGTATCTCGTGTGCAGGCATGGCATACTCCCATACACGCACTTTGGCAACCCACAGATATATCCCTGTTTCCTCCCGAGATAAGACGGCAAAAGTCTTCCATAATAGAATCTGGATGGGGCTTGACATCTACAAGTTTTTCGACCAGTTCTGGGCCACCAATATCCGCCGCCACTAATGGGACGAACGGGACTGACGTTGGAGATACTGGGAGCCGTATGACGCTGGGCACGGCTGCAATTGCTGGTATTGCCGTCGCAGCAGTCGGGTTTGTGTGCGCCATTGTTACCTTGATCTGGCTATATAGACGACATTGTCGGAACAGAAAGGAGCCCGTTGAACCGAACACAGCAGGTACCGGGATCCAGGACCCCTGGGTGCAACGGGAACAAACGGCTGAGCTAAACCCGTCGCTAACATCTGGCTATGTATCAGGCGGTTGCCAGACCGACGTTCGAAGAGTCAGCGAGATGCAGGGCGAGGGCAAGGAGCCGCCAGCCGAATTAGACAGCCGGCCTGCGTCAATACCGCTGATTAACCATGGGGATCAAGAGCGTGGAAGTGTCGTATCCCCAATGTCCGATCGGATTGTCTCTTTTAACTCGGCCTACCACCCGAGTCCTAACTCTGGATATGGCTTTTAGCAAACGAGCCACCGGCAGTGTATGCTTGTATAGAGAGTGGGCGCAAAGGTTCAGAAATGTTTGAGAAGATTGATTACGCGGTGTTCTTCGGCACCTGCCATGGAATGCTGGAATTCCAGAATCCACAGCATTCGCTGGCCCCGCGTGCGTCATCATATAGGGGTATATCGTATTAATGAGAGCTCCTCTTACCGTAGAAATATCCATGCCCAATTTTTTTTTTTTGCTGGCCGACAAACACTTCTATTCTACCACAACAGACAAGGCAACTAAGGCTTCGGGGCGAGGGACTCATATTCTCAAGACACCAACAATCATGTCTCAGGACGGAAATGTCCCCTCTTTTCCCTCATAGCCTGCACCTTCTTTTTGTCCTCATCGAACTTCTTTAGTAATTCCATATGTTCGGCCTTCCTCCTTTCGCGCAGCTGGAAGCGATAGAAATCTTGAGTCTCGTCCTTCTTCTTCTGCTGCTTTTCTAGCATCTTCTGCTTCGCTTCCTCGGCTTCGTCGCGCCTGGCCGGAGCGCTTCGGCCGCCACGAGTGACCATGACAAAGCCATCCTCGTCCGGTTCGTTGCGTAATCTCTTAGCTAGTTGATGTGCTTCCTCCTCCTTCCGGTTGAAGACGGTGAAGTATGCATCCACCATGGCCTGCACCGCGTCGTTGCCTGGATACGACAGTTTATTGTGTGCTTTCAACCATTGACTACCAAGCTGTGGGACACTGGAGTCTACCCCTTCGCCCCAGACGGGATATTTCTTGGTTTTCTGGAGCTTCTTAACAGCCTTTAAGACGAGGCCAACGCTTTTTTCGTCTGCTAGCAAGGCGATGGCGGAACTGCCGCTTCGTTGTAGCTCTCGAGTCCATGTCTCAGGAAGTTCGGCAGCAATCTCCTCCTTTTTGTTTTGGACCTCCTCCTCCTCTCTCTTTCTTTTCTTGTGATGCTTGGCTAGTCTTTCGGCTTGGGCCGGCTCGTGGGACACTTTAGTTGTTCTCCTTTCTTGTTCGAGGGTGACGCTCTCAAATCGGCCAGCTCCTACGAGGCTCGAAAACAGTGCGCGAAAATGCGCTTCAGTGCTGTCGGTTGGGACGTTTGCCAGGTACAGACTTCGAGCATCGTCTGGTGTTGCGATTTTGGGCGCATTTCGTCGCATATATATGTAATGTGTTGCTTGGATAGGATACGATGGCAGTGGGGGGATTGTTATAGGAAGAGTGGAAAATTCCTCGGAAGAATTAGTCTTTTCGGGCATTTTGGCTCGCAGGCATTCGCATGCGCAGAGAATTGAAGATTTGTTTGAATGATATACTCAAATATTTCAGCTTAGAAACCCAAGTCGATCAAGATTGCTATTCAGTCTCCCAGTCAAGAAAATCTCAAGCCGGCCAAAGTTTTAGTGGGGCCGGCGTTGGGGAAAACATCTAGTCTAACCTAAACCTAACCTAGAACCTGGTGGGCAGATGGCAGCCCTTATCTTTGGCACCTGCCTCGGTATGTATGCAACGTGCCCTGCACAAATATGTACTCGTAGGTTAGGTGTACTCGTATGCGCTTCTGTGCACGTTCTACTCCGAGTAAATTCTCGAAATATGAGAACATCAGACGACATAAATGTTGATAATAGAGTCATAACTGAGAAAGCGAACCGGCAGGATAACGTATACCTGGTTAGAGTGCCTAGTGCAGGCATAAAACATTCAATCAACCATCGTAGCCTTGAAAAAAAAGTACCCGTAATATTGGAGATGCTTGTCTTGGCCGCAAACCGAGGGCGCCACTGACATGCAATAGTCATCCACTACTGATAAAAGTGATCCATGACGATTATTTAGCTAAATATGAGTCTTCTCTAGATACGTTCAAACTAACATGGCGATGCTTGTCTTTCCTAGATAATCTTCCTCTAACCCCTTTGTCATCTCTGTGTGTCCTCATTTTTTAGGACATACGCAGACAAAGGATGCTTGCTGTTATACTCGTACGTCTGGGAAACATACGGATAACCTCGGGTCAAGTTTTTAATATTGCTGCTTAGTAAGTAAAGGATTATGGTCAGGTTCAGGCATATCTCCCAGTTCCTCTCGGGAGCGAAGACGAAAGAGGCCAACAAACCGCCATATTTACTATCAGTCCGGTCTTCTACGGCGCTAATAACTATAACTGGTACGTCATGTCATTTCTGTCCAATTCTCGGTCGATATATTTCTCTGTTTCTATGTCGTCCTAGATACAATGCAACGACACTGCTGACGCGCCGGCGCTTTCCTAGTCAACTTGGCCATATTCACTGACATCTTCTTTTACGCATTAATCGTCCCTGTGCTTCCATTCGCACTGCCAAGTCAGGTCGGGATCCCTCAAGACCAAGTCCAGTCATGGGTCTCTATCCTATTGGCAGTGTATAGCGCCTCATTATTTGTTGGTAGCCCTATTGCTGGCATCTATGCCGATCATACGTCGTCGAGACGATGGCCATTGCTCCTAGGTCTAGTGGCTCTTGCGGGCTCGACCTTTCTATTGGCCTTTGGCAATTCTGTCGGCCTTTACGTCCTAGGGAGGCTGCTGCAGGGAGTGAGCGCCGCCGTCGTCTGGAGTGTAGGATGTGCCCTTCTCGTTGATACCATGGGCGACTCGGTTGGCGTCGCCATGGGTTATCTGAATATTTCCATGAGCGTGGCCTTGCTTATTGCTCCTGTGGTCGGTGGGGTTGCCTACAACAATGCTGGGTATCTTGCGGTTTATTATGTTGCTTTCGGCATTGTGGGACTCGATATATTGCTACGTCTGATCATGATCGAAAAGAAGGTCGCTAGGCAATGGATCGCAACCCCAAGCCAATCTGAGGTCGCTTCCACCGAACAGACTGTAGAGAAGACGGTGTCTACGAGCCCTGATGAAGAGACTCCAAGGCGTCCGAGCGACATGTCCGGTCGTCATCAGAGCGCTCCTGTGCAACTACGTGTAGCCGGCACAGAAGACACTAGAGCCCCTGGGCCTGACGACAATGGAGATGATGCTCCACGAGAGGCGAAAACTAAACACAGAGGACGGCGCATAATAGTGCTTCTAAAATCACCGAGGTTACTTGCTGCTATGTACGGCATCGTCGTGGAATCGGGTATTCTGTAAGGATAGACATCCAGATCCGTCACACCAGAGGTAGGTAACAACTACTGACATCTTATACAGAATGGGGTTTGACGCTGTCCTGGCCCTCTTCGTCAAGCAGTTATTTGGATGGAACTCCACAGCTGTAGCAGTCCTCCTTTTGGCCCTGTTCATTCCCGGGTTCACAGCACCGTTAGCAGGGTGGTTGTCGGACAAGTACGGAGCCAAGTGGCCATCGTTTGCTGGTTTCGTTGCCACTGTTCCGATATTGATATGCATGCGGTTTGTCACGCAGAACACCATCCAGCACAAAGTCCTCCTTGCGGTTCTGCTTGCGTTGGCAGGTTTCACGCTCCCCTTTTCCATGACGCCCCTGATGGCCGAGATCAGCTATGTCATAGACGCCCAGGAAGCTGCCACCCCGGGAGTCTTTGGTAAGAACGGGGCTTACGGCCTGGGATACGGCCTGTTTAACATGGCCTTTGCGTTAGGCGGTATTATTGGGCCGATCTGGGCGGGGTATGTTGTTGCCTCGGCAGGTTGGGGTACACTGACGTGGAGTTTCGGGCTCTGGTCTGCTTCTGCGGCAGTGGTGGTCTTCTTCTGGGGGGTTAGCAAGCGGGCAACACCCGTACGCGAGGAATCCGATCTAGAAAATACCTGAGGGGTGTTTTTGTGTATATATATCAACGCACTCTTCGACCGTGGGATTGACGTAGCCAGAAGCACGAGAATACCTAACTGAAACAAACATGTCTGATCATCTATAAGAGTCAGGATCATCAAACTGCCATGTCGTGGCCTATGACAGTGAAAGTGTCCGTCTAGATACCGGGTTCGGACATCCAACGCCGGATACAGCGCAAAGCTCAGACGATTTCCTGTACTGCCATTAGAAATACTTACTGTCGAGGATCCTCTGGCGTACCAAGCAAAGCGACTTGAAACGCATAACTTTTGTTACATTTATTTTCTTGCCTTCTTTTCATATACATACCTACTCGAATCCGAAGCCGGTTCGCGTCGGCAGGATGGGGACGAGTCAGCCCACCATTAGAAGTCCATATGATACCAAATCGAGGGCCGAGGATTTAGTGTACACACTACGAAATGTGATTCCTGATACATAAAAGTTTGGTCTCAACGACCGCACATGAGCATGAAGAGGACGCAAATAGCAATGTACTTTTTTGAAAAAGCTTACTCTTTATGTTTATGAGCCAATGGAGAAAAAAGATATTGACTTTATACCGTGTACTCTTTCTCTCTTATGGTATTGTTGTTCGCTGCAGGAGCTATTTCACGATGGAGAAGGCCTGTGCATATTTGGCGGGGGGCCAGTGGCAGCCAACTGAGACCACCCGCTCCTCAACCCATCTCAACCGAAGATGATGGTAGGCAACATACACGACCGACAATTGCATTCCCTATTTACACATGCGATGTCGTAAAACCCGAAAAACTGATAAGGGAGATGGCATGCACGTAGGTATGAGCCATTAACTTTTTAAAGCCACGAAGACGAAGTAGGCAGTCCGTTACAGTTGCGCCATGCCACTCTTGGAGTGGTGACGACTTCGTGTTAAGCTTGGCAGTTTGGTCTCGGTTATAAATGGGGATGATTTTTTTCTTGGCTGTGCGCGTACCTGAGCTAGGTATGAGGACTTTGGCTCACCGCCGTACGAGTAGCTAAAACTGAAACTGAGAGCCGAGACACAGGCTGAAATATTCCCCTCTTGTCCGCCACGAGACGGTGAGGTGAGAGGCGGCGTCGTGCACGTGATCGCTTACCAATGTAATTATTTACCTAGCATTCCTCTTAACTTTTGATCACGGGACCTAGTCTAGTCTACAAAAGTACAAGGCAAGTTTCACGGCATACCTAATCGAGTTGAAGATATGTGTGGCGCCTATAATTTGGATATGTTTGGCATTTTCAGCACGAGGCGGTATGTTTCTTAGGTTCAAGGCGGGTAGAAATCTCCAAACCCCCCACGCTAGAAATGTACCTGTAGAGAACCGGTCCGATGCACTAGGTAACCTAACACGATGCAAGTAAGTTTGCTGCAAATACATCCAATAAGATTTCTTTGGGCGTCTCTTTGCAATGCCCACTCCAAGCCCAGAGATGGGTCTTCCATCGGGTATGCTCGTACCATACGTCTTGGATTGAAGTATTTTCCTCTACTCGTAATACACGCTATAACCCCAGCTCTCTCACCTAGCCTTACGTGATCTATCTAGATGCGGGTTAGTCTAGTTGCCGGCGACGGGCAGGAACGGGTACCTTTCGTAGCACTAACAACCAAGACTTTTAAATAGTAAAAGCTCATTACGGTGATCATGAAAACCGGTTTTGATTGGAAGGATGGCCAGAGTGAAATTTGTTAGTGACATCTCAAGTGCCGGTCAGCCCCACCTAGATATCCACAAAGAATGAAACCATTGGAGGAAAGACGACACGACAGAGAGACCAGCTTGTTGTCCTGTCGCGCTCTTGTCCTCCGTTCATCCTAGCCCAAAAAAGAGAGAGAGGGTGAGCCGCTTTTCTGTCTGGAAAACATGCCGACTTGGCTGGAGATAGATGGTCTCGACAGTAACGAAAGCTACGAGTATATCTCTTGCAACATTTTTGCGTCGTGTAAAACTGCGCCCTTGTAATCGAATGTTCAACTTATTGCCGTAAAAATCGCCTAATCCTAGGTGGGGGTGTGAAGACGCAAAGGAAATGTCGCAGCTGCCCGAGGGCACGCTGGGGGATGCAATCGGAGTCCTCATCTTCACCTTTGCCTGCCTGTTTGCCAATATCCTCCTCCTGTGGCTTTACTGGATAAGCCACGAACGGTTGAGTTGTAAGATGCTCATCATCTCCCCTGCCTGATCATCATCCACCGCTGACCGACGTGTCCGTGACCTTGTCTGCAGATGTGGCACTTGTAGGCTACTTTGCCTTGCTGTGCACCGCCAGCAGCATCATCCAACAGATCTACAATTATTCGTGGGTTTCCCCCCCTTGTTGTCTGGAAACGTTGTATGGGCAATTGTTGACTCTTTCTAGCCTCTGGACCGATCTCCTTTGGGCTCAACTGCACTATATCAAGGCCAACTTTAAGAATGCCGATGTCATATTCAACAATGGCAACTTTGGCTTCATGCGAGTGTTGGCCGTCATACGTGCGTTCAGCATGCCCATGCTCTGCGGCTCTGCGGCTCTGCAGCTCCCTTGCTGACTGGGGTTGATAGGTCTATTCTGTTACATCGTCGAGTCAAGCTACCTCTTGGCATAGTAAGCTGCGATATCAAGTCCAAGCCACTCGTTCTATTCTTTCTAACAGGGATCCAGCTGTATCCAAGTTACCTTGACGATATTCCAACTGGGGCTGGTAAAACGCAACACGAAACGCGTTTTTGCCGTAGCCGGTAGAATACTACCCGTTGTGTTGGCAGCAATCACCATTGGCTTGCTCCAAACACCACAGGTTCAAAGCAGTTTTGCTGCGTATATGGTTGTAGCAAATGCACAATGTAAGCAGGGCGTCGTCGTATTCCAACTCATCATCCGCTGACACGAGAAAGCCGTCACGAGCTGCACAATTAGCATCGTTCTGCTTACGCTGGTTATACGCCAATATATCATATCCAAGCTTCGGTGGAAACGCTTGCAAGCGAGTGATGAGAGCCACGAGTCGACAAGCTTGTGGTCACGCATAAGAAGCAACAGCTCTACCAAAACACCATCTGATTCTACAATAACCCCAGCATACGCAGCACAGGGGACTGTTTTTGACGATAACTGGGTAGTGGTTCGGCTATCCATTGCTGTACTTCTCATTTCGTAAGGCCAGACCAGACCCTGTTGCGTGATAAAGAGGCCACAAAAAAAGGATGTTGGTGCTAACAATAAGAATTTTAGTGCGTTTATCTTGGCGAACATCGTGACACACCTGCCCCAACGTGACGATGTGGAGCGTGATGCGCAAGCGGACAAGCCTGACCTTGGCCCCGAACGAGCTAGGTCGAACATCGTAGGCTATACATTTGGCGTCACGCCCGGCTTGGCCTTATGGATCGTCTTTGGCCTTACTAGGACGTTTCGAAAAATAATGTACGACACTTTTGTGCCGCGAAAATGGAGGCGGAGAGGATCAAGGTCGTCAACATCGCTACCAACCGCCTGGGATACGCCAACCGGCATAGAAGGCAGGAACTTCTTTGGCATAACCCTTGATCCTGCGTTGCAGATGGACAACCTGAACCGCAGCCCTAATAAGATCACCTAAGGGAGGAAATAGATCTCTTGGGCTCTTGATACAAAAGGTTCTAGACGCCGGCGTCGGGAGAAACCGTAATTAAACTGTCGCTATAGCGTACAGTATGAAGAGAACTTAATGGTTGAAACAAACAAGTTAGCAAACCCAAGACTTCTACAACAGAAAAAACAAATGAAATGAACCAGGTGAAGATGAACAACTCTTAAAGCCGAACCACACGCAGGGTCTGTCTCTAGTCATTTCGACTAACAATGCACAAGTATTCGTAGTCTCATTGGCAAACATGCAACATGGTATTTAGCTTCCGGTAATTACCGCATAGAATTGAGGATTACCCGCTTACCTACTACATACGAGTACATAAGATAGTAAGAATACGCACGTAATATGTATGACAAGGATCATTCGCGGCAGGAACAACAGGTAGATAGCCGGCCAACCACGTTTTTCCGAGCTGAAAATTAGGGCTTTTATTATACCAGGAGCGATGGAATGGAAGTGGCAGATCCGGGCTTGCTTGCTTGCATTTTGCATGCGTTTTTGCTGTAAGGACCAAAGCAGGTCATCTTGTCTAACCTTGTATCGGATGTACGTAAGACACATAACCTACCTAACAGCAGACGCGTAAAAATAGTAGTTTACATAAGCGTTCTGAAATTCTGGTGGAAGAGAAAAACAAATCTGCTTTCGTACCAATTTGCTTCCCCTTATACGGAGAATTTATTTCTACCCCATGGGGGACCGTCACTCCAGATTCATTGCAACCTGGATAGGTATCATTTAAATAGGACGGGGGAGAATTTGTCCCGAAGAAATGGTTCAGCAAGACAAGGACATGTCCCAGATATAGAGGGGTTTTCAACGCAATCAGTTGGGGGATTGGCTCGTTTTCGGGAGAAATACGTGAAACAAGCCGAGTCTAGATACGAGTATTTAGGTTAAGGTATATTACACGTTAGACGAGAAAGATACTTGTAAGATGATATTGTTTCGTAAGCCATTACAATGTACCTTTTACTGGAGTGGTGATATGGACAGTGGTACTATGGCAACCTGTTGAGCCGGGTTATCGGGCAACATAACCGGTTTTTGCTTATGTAGCATAGGCAAGAATTTGGCCGAGGGGTATGATTTAGATATACGATGGACCCGAAGGATCGGGACCAGAACCAGTAAGATAACTTTGTTGGAAGGCCTGAAAAAAGCTAATCTAGGTAATCAGTCAGTCAGGCCCAAGTTCCAACTGGAAGGGGGCCGACAGTTAGGTTAGAAACAGGCAACCTACGTGTCAGCTCGGTGGTAAGATTTGTTCGGCTAAGGCTCCGACTAGGTTAGACTAAGCCTGACCTAGTGTAGTTCTAAAGGGTAAGCAACGCGGACTGCGGCAAGACACCAAGACGCCTTAGTTATCCATTTTCAGACAAGGGCCGGCACAGATACACGGGTGGCGGACTGCCAACATTCGCTAAGAAGGCTTGTGTTGATGCTTGTTCAGACCACACGCACACCATACCATATATATATCGGCAGAAAGAGTACGTTACGCTTGAAATGTTGCAACACTGATATGACTACACTAGGAACCTTGCGCTTTCCCAAGACTTTTACGCCGCAGAGTTGCTTATATTATATTACGGATGCAAAGCGGAGAAAAAGCACATCTCCGAGTTCTCGCTACGTGGATATTGTGTGTATGTGTGTGTGCGGAGAGTTACATCGCGGGTCGTGTCGGTGGATTGTTGAGCCCATGTTCCCCCAAGTTGTTGTCCCTTGTCTAGAGAGCCTTCTAGCACGCGATTTGTTCCTCCAATTAGGGTAATAAAAATGGGACAGGAACCGTTGGGTTGGACACTTCTTTCCCTTCCATGGGGGTGTTCTCTCCATGGGGGAAGGGGCAGGGGAGGGAGGAGGGGGGTTGTCGTTGTGGGTACCCGATACGACTTTAACCCCAGCTTCAAGGACCAAGTAACGGCTCAGGCGCGCCGGCTAAATAGCTCTACACGATTAAGCGAAATCCTTCGAAAAGAGTTCATTTGTTCCCAAGGGTCTCAAGAATGGAGAAGTCCAATATCTGATTACCCGCTATCGGGCCGGCCCACGAGGTCGTTGCGATAGGTGATATATGAATGTTAACGGCGCCCTATCTCTTGCTGTTGCTGCTGACCGTCTCTGCCCTTTTGCTGCCTCTTGCCTATGTCTCTAGGGTGAGGTGAGATATTCTTTAGATAGAACTCGTCTCCGCTCAAGCTCAAGTACCTACTTGGGTCATAGGCAAATCTCTCTCTCTCTCTCTCTCTCTCATCGGTAAACGACTACAGAGAGCAGAAAGACAAGATGGTCGGCGCTACAGTGTCGTCGGACAACCCTGTCCACCGCATGGCGGTGGACGATCCTGTCCCCTGGTATCGCAAGAAGAATCTACGATATCTCTACTTCATGTTGTTTCCCTGTCTGATGGGTATCGAGACGACGTCGGGTTTCGACTCGCAGATCATCAACGCCGTTCAAATCGTGCCTGCCTGGACTGCCTGTGAGTTTTTGAGACCTCGAAAGAGAAAAGACAAGATAGAGGACGAAAACGACTAACTGGGAATGACACACCCACGCAGACTTTGGAAACCCAAAGGGTGGCTACAAGGGCATTCTAGCCTCTGCTCTTCCTCTCGGTTCCGTCATCGGTCTCCCTCTGATTCCCATGATCAACGACAGATTCGGTCGAAGATGGTGTGTTATGACGGGTAGTATAATTATGATTATCGGTTCTATAATCCAAGCCTTTTCTGTCAACGGTAAGCTCTATGATTCCTTCCGAAACAAGACGATATACATGTATATGCTAAACACCTGTTTTAAACAGCGGCCATGTACATCGTTGCTCGACTTATTATCGGATTTGGTCTTCCTTATGCCATTGTGGCCGGCTCCAGTCTCATCTCAGAACTTGCCTATCCCAAAGAACGTGCTGTCCTCACTTCGTTGTTCAATGCGGCCTACTTTGTTGGTGCTATCGTCGCCTCGTGTGTCACATATGGAACGCAGACTATTCCTTCCGACTGGTACGTTGAATCGAAATTGCAATATTTACCATCATCATAGTTATAAACTAAAGCTAACCATGTCTTTTTGAATAGGTCCTGGAGGTATGATACTGTCGCTGGGTGTCGATGGATTTTCAAACTTTGAGCTGACTGTTTTTGACATATAGACTCCCCTCGCTTCTACAAGCGTCGCCATCTCTGCTCCAGGTTATCTTCATCTTGTATGTTTTCTTTCCACAATAGGCCGAAACCGTTTGATGGAATAGACAAAGAATCTAATACATTTCCTCTAGCTTAATCCCAGAAAGTCCTCGATACCTCATCAGCAAGGACCGTCATGAGGAAGCATTCAAGATCATCGCGGATTATCACGCCGAAGGCGACGTCAACTCCGAGTTCGCCAAGGCCGAGTTCGCCGAGATCAAGGCGACCATCGCCATCGAGATGGAGTACTCGAAGCAATCGTGGATGGACCTGATCAGCACCAAGGCCAACCGTCGTCGTCTCCTGATCGGCTCGCTCGTCGGTGTCTTCACCCAGCTGTCCGGCAACGGCGTCATCTCGTACTACCTAGGAGACATCCTCAAGCTCGTCGGCTTCACCGACCCGTCCTTCGAGGCCCAGTACAACATCGGAAACCAGGTCTGGGGTCTCGTCTGCGCCGTCATTACCGCCCTCGTCGTCATGCGCTTCCGTCGCCGAACCATGTACCTCTTCGCCATCGCCTGGATCCTGATCGCCTACGTCGGCTGGACCATCTCCGCGGCTAAAGCCATCCAGGATAAGAACGACACGGCCGCCAAGCTCACACTCTTCTGGATCTACTTCTACCAGCCCGGTTATAACATTGGTTTCAACGCTCTCACATATAGTAAGCGTCCATCACTCATGGTCCATCAGTGGCCAAGTTATGCAATTTGTACTAACCCCCCTCAACAGCCTTCCTTGTCGAAATCTTCCCATACGCGATGCGAGCCCGCGGTATTACGGTATTCCAATTCTTCGGAAAAGCGTCGCAATTCTTCGGAACAAACGTCAACCCCGTCGGTCTCGACCCGGACACCGGTATCGGCTGGAGATTCTTGATCGTGTACTGCATCTGGATCGCCATCGAGGGTGTCCTCATTTACTTTATATGGCCCGAGACATCTGGTCATACTTTGGAAGAACTTGCGTTTTGTACGTTTTCTTCTTCCTTTTCTTTCATCCCCATTTCAGATTTACTAACACAAGTACGTCACAGTATTCGAGGACGACGAAAGAGCCCAGACGGCCGCAAAAGCTGCCGAGCAAGAGGTTCATCACGAAGAGTCTGTTTCTGATGAGAAGGCGGGTGGACATGTCGATACTAGAGAGACGGTTTAAATTGGGTATCTAACTAGGAAAGGGGGCAAGTAAAAGTAGGTTAGTCAGTCATATAGTTTCTACTCGAACTTTGTTTGTTCGTTGCGGGATTATTGTATACAAGTAGATAGTCCCCGGAAAGAAAGAAAGAAAGGTTTATTGGGTAGCTTGTCTTTACCCCGCCCCCCCCCCCCCCTTTTCTGATTATGAATTGGTTTAATCCTTAAGGTGTTATTATGAAATTTCTGATCTGGTTGCGGGTTACGTACGTGCCTACATGTACTTACGGCCATAAGACCCCCAGGAATAATCGTGTCTGTCTAAGGGGCGTAGGTCCGGACTTTTGAAGCCTTGTTGTAGTAGCTTGCATTAGTACAGGGATTGATTGATTGATACGGTTTCTTTCTTTCTTTCTTTCCTTCTACCTCTGTGGAAATTACTTGTAGGTACCTATCCTGATCGGAAAATGTAGGCCCGAAGTTTTGTGTAACACTCGCAAAAAAAACTGGGCGGTCTGTCTGATTCTCCTATCTTGCCTAAATTACCCGCCGGGAGAAACTAGGTAGACTAGCTGACTAACTGGCTGGGTACGAGAAAGGTAAGTCGAGTGAGTGGAAAACTACACGTAACTTCCATCCTCCTCAACCCTCCATACTAGACTTACCATGTACACAACACGTATAGTAAGGTATCTATCTAGTCCTACCACATGAGGTTGGTAATACCTAGGTAAGGTATATTACATTGGCGGTGAGGTGAGGTGATACGGTAACAAACAAAAAGGACAGGTGTGCAATACTCGTAGATGAGCGGCTATTTGTTTGTTTGTTGTTGTTATGTATTAACTGAATCGGCATAGAGAGAGGGGGTGGGGGAGAGAGAGAGAGATAGATAGATATCGCAACATTATTTATATTTTATCTTTTGAAGAGACATGGCTGAACACGACAGTAGACTTTCTTCTATTGGCAATCAGAAAGAGATTGGAAGGAAGTAAGTGTCGAAGCCAACGAGTATGGCAAACACTTGTTAACCAGGGGTACCTTTACCACCCTTGACGCAATCACGACGTTGCGTAGGCTTGAGAATCAACTTGGTACCTATCAAACTTCCGATATACTATACTCTCTCTATTGCAATGCCCGGCCTTGGGAGGTCATGGGCCTTGGGAGATCATATATACGTATATGCAAAGTAAACTCATGCCTGGCACCGTCTTCTTTACACAAGAGGTATCTTCAAATAACGTCGTAACACAAATATTATTAAGAATTATCTAACCGCCTTCTAATCCCATCGTGTTCTTTACCCTTGGAGAGACGCCTGTCTTGACCCAGACGTCCGTCCATGCATTATTTTCCTGCTATACTGGCTTCATCACGGCGTCTCCATTGTTTTTTATCCTCCACGTTAAGCCATGAACCGAGCCATAAGAATGAACTTTTAGTTATACTCAGAATGTCGTAGGAAGTTTCGGATAATCCTTAGCACGGGCATCCAAGTCGGCAAAGATGGCGGTAGAGTCATCCCCCTTCAGGTCTTCCATCCTATGAGTATCTTCGTCTTCTAGTTTCTCTAGTTCCTCCACCGGCTTTTCTTTGTCCTCCCCTTCGTCTTCCTTTTGCGGCTCCGTGGCCTTTTCGAGACCGCTCGATTCGCCAACGAGTAAGAACTGCGTAGAGACGTAATCGAGGTGATTTGGCTTCGATGGCAGCCAGCGTAGGTTTCGGAATTCGTCTTGTACCCTGAATTCATACAGGTTGGTTAGTATGTACCGTTATAGTCAGATTTCCGCCCAAGACTCGACTTACTCCTTGGGATACTCGGGACCCTTGGGAAGCGCTGTTCCCCTCGGCGCATCATATTTAGGATTTCTCGTGCTAAGGATGAAACTTCCTTTGTCTTTCAGTCCCAGATCCTTTTGCACTTCACCAAGCTCAGACGGCAACGTGATCATGTACGCGAGATGAGTTTCCCGTCCCGTCGTGGTGATGGCGTAGACACCTTCGGCAGCCGGGGTAACCGCCGGCGTGTGTCTTGTACCCTTGGTCTTCGTCTCGTACTCTGAACCCGAGAGGAATTCGTCCTTGAGCGTCTTGAATGACGCGTCAGACTTCTCCACGAAAGCGATCCATCTATCCCTGCCGCTGCGCGGGAACACTTTCTTCGGTACCGCGATTAGTCTCGTGTTGCCGGCGTCTTGGATCGTGCCCTCTCCTAGCTTGGCCTCTTTGTCTAGAGGCCGCAACACCATGTAACTGCGCTGGATCTCGTCGACGTTGCTCGGTTCGGTTATCTCTACGCGGCCGCGGAAAAAGAAGTATATGAGTCCCTTCTCCAGGATGTTGGACGGGACTATTCCTTGACGGGCATTGGGTTGTTCGGCATTCTGTATATGGTTTCCATTTGCGCGGCCATCGATACTGTCGGATCCACTCTCTTGTGATTTCGTAGGGACATGGCCATTTCCATATGCCTCTGTGGGACTGGGATTGGTTTCAGCAAGGGCGCATATACGCTTTTAAGGAAGGAAACGTGGATTATGATATACCTTGGTATTCTGTCTTCGTCGTCTTCTTTCTTGGTACGTTTCGGACTTGGTGACGCCTTATCTTGGATCTGATGTTTCGAGCCCGCCCCGTCTTCCTTCTTCTTGTCACTATTTGTAGCGCCGTTCTTCTCGGCGGCTCTAGTGGTAGGCATCGTGTCAGGAATCACTCTATTCACTTCCAGTCTGAATTCAAGGTGGGCTTGTTACTAGTTGGGAATCGCGACCAATGGTATGTAATAATGGTTGGTTATTTTTGCAATTGGTAGAAACTTGGATTAAGTTGTAGATGGGCTTCTATACATTATTTCTTCACCGCGACTCCCCATTCATCCCATCTCTTGGTAATGACGACCTGAGAGTTCCCAAAGCCACCTCCGTAATGAGCTCATCAATCTGATGTCATTGCAGGGTCCAGGTACCATTGCGTTTACTAGGCTAGCGCCAGGGCCAACAGCGCTAGTCCCCCGATGCTGCATCGTACCTGAAGGAGGTAGAAAATTACCTAGAATGTCCAGGTACATTTAAGTACTGCTTCTGCGTGGCAGGCTACAACGTTACTTGTAAATACATGCCAAGTAGGGGTCACACATGCTGTTACCTACGCGCAACGACTAGACTTAGACTACCTAGATGTACGTGTCTGTGTATTGTACAATCTGTTAGAAATACAAAAGAAGAAATTATTGTCTCTAAGGTACTCGTAGGTAGCTGCTTACATGACATGTCCTCTATTATCTGTTTGGAACAATTGTTAGTCCATAAATATCAGAGTAAACTGCACGTGTATCTACGAGATCTAATCGTCATAATCTTGATATACAAGGGTTGCAAAAAAGACAATGTCCCGTGTGAGGATCGAACTCACGACTTCCGCATTTCGGTATAATCTCCTCAGTATTTCCCAAGGAATTATAAGAACGGCACGCTAAACCACTGCGTCAACGGGACTTTGTGTGATTTGTGATTTGTGCTTCGCGCCGTTTTCTCTATTGTACCTAG
The DNA here is from genome assembly GCA_022579005.1 of Poronia punctata. Taxonomy (NCBI): domain Eukaryota; kingdom Fungi; phylum Ascomycota; class Sordariomycetes; order Xylariales; family Xylariaceae; genus Poronia; species Poronia punctata. The sequence goes on from MU401554.1 coordinate 67,073, forward strand.
AAGAAGAAGAGGAAGATAAACAAATCCCGTCCCTAGTGCATTATTTACTATCTAGCTTGAATGTCGATATACAAACGGTAACAAATTGACCCCCAAAACAACTCTTTCTCCCCTTTTCTAACTGTAGGGTAGGTTGTACAAGAGGGGGGGGGGGAGGAGGAGGAGGGAGAGGGGTCTTTTATACGTATGAGGCATTTGCACGCGTCAATTCCATATGCCCGGCAATTGTATCTAGTGCCTGCCGAATAGGGATTCCGCTCCAGCTTGATAGGGTATGTATTCTTTTCAAGAGCAGGTCGATGGAGTTTTTGATCCTTGGCACCAGCGATTCATGCAGGTAACCGATGATTTACCGGGCGATAACTTCAATTCCCTACCTACCGCTTGCCGTCTACTTGGCTGTCAATGAACAAGATGAGCGTCGAAGAGAGGCATTCCATTCCATTTCCTATTCGTCTCCGAGCTTACACATAGGTAATGATTAGGGGCACACATAAGCGTGGTAAAAAGGAGGCCTATCTTGGTGAGATTACTCCCTACCTCGATCCAAGTTAAGAGATATCATTTAATTATATTACTCGGTTAAAAATATATATATGGTAAATATGTACTTTATGTAGTAAAGCTGCCACAAAACCTTGCCCAGACATTCCGCTATATAGTGAATAACGAACCGAGGGACTCAACTACAGCAGCTATGACTGCTTGTAGATCCTCTGTAGGGTCTTCCGGCTCATTGTCATCCGTCGTCTGGTAAACCCACTCCGATTCCCACTCCAGCAATTCGCCCGCAAAGACCTTCTGGTTATACTTATCCGGCGGAGTAGCTACAAGGTACTCGACAAACTTCTGCCAACGTGGCAGATAGTATGTCGAGACCAGACCGCTCCAGGCACGTGACGCATAATCCGATATCTGTCCTGTCGGTCCCCAGAGCGTCACTTGGTTGCGGGCGTTGTACTCGAGGAAATCCGCAATGACGGCGTGATCTGGATCGGACGCGTTAGCAGTGGCCCGGGCCGCAGAGATCCAGGTTGATAGTCTAAAGTTCTCATTCGTCGCTAGGACCGAGTCGAGCGCGGATAGGAGTTTGTCAAATTTCTTCCCCTGCGCCTTGAGTGCACAATCCCGGAATTCCGAGTCTGCGGTTGAGGTATAGGTTGAGATGAGTTCCTGGTAGTATGGTATAAAGGCGTTGGCGAGTAGCTGGCGTGTAAAGTCAACGAGGTCGTACTGATAAGCCGGGTTCGAGAACAGCGTCTGCTCTTCTAGGCCTGCGCGGTATAGCCTGTCCCAGGCCGCGACCACGTCGGCGGGATCGTAGTTGATAAGGGTGGGGTGGTGGCCTGTGCGGTTCAACAACCCCTTCATGTTGGGTATGAGTTCGTAAATGCCCTTGGGCACGGCGTTGGCAACTAGGTTGGTGTTGTTAAAGACTGTCGGCCGTAGGATCTCCCACGCTTCGTAGAGGCCCTCGGGAAGATTGCCGTTGCTTGCACCGTACCGTGTGCTCACCCAATTTTGGAAGTAAGCCTCGGTGTCGATTGGAGTTTTGCTCCAAGCCTGGTCTAGAAGGAGGTCGTACATGATTTCATTACCTTCGAGACCTTCAGGGGTTAGACCGAAGCCCACAAGCGTTTCGCTTGCTTCGACCGCTTCTATCGCGTTGACGGTTATGTTCATGATCTGGCCATACTATGAAGAGACATGTGTGAGTACGGTAGAAAGCAATATGGGGGCTGCGGGAGGCTCTTACCAAGCCATAGTTCCCACCATAGTCGTGTAACTGGCACCATATCCAAGGCTTGCCGTAGAATGAGCTAGTCCGCTGCCATTGCGGCTGGGACTCGGAGAACAGGTCAAGAATGAGCATGTCGGAGTCGACGGTTACGCCACCCAAGAAGGCCTTGACGCGTGCATTCGTCCAAAAAGCCGAATTGGACGAGAACAACCAGCCTTGCATGAGCCAGATGGCACTAGGATCTGCGGCTTTGAGAGATTTCCACGTGTTCTTACTGACGCTCTCGAGATAACCCAGATCGCCCGATGCTGGGTTGTTCTCGTTAAACTGGTCCAGCGTCCACAGATCCGTGACATTTCCGTAATACGCCTTCTGTTTCGACACGAAGCGGACCTGGAGTTCCTCAAACAGGGGGTCAAAGGGGTCAAGGAAAGTGGCGTTTGTATACCGGGTCGGGAAATCTTCCCAGGTCGAACCATTCGAGACGTTGGCGGTGGGGTAGACATGTGTGATAGCCCGAGGGGTGTATCCCGGGAACGCAGGAAGGATGGGCTTGATGCCGAGCTCTACCATGCGCTCTACAATCTTCAATTGCAGTGCGAACTGGTCCTCAATCCACGACTCCGGCATCGAGCCACCCCAGGAGCCCTGGATGTTGCCGAAGTGGTTCCAGGCAAGGAAGGCCGGGCCGCTTACAAAATCTTCGAGGTCAGCATCTGTGAAGCCCATTTCACGAAAGACTTCGATGTAGATCTTCTCAAACCCGATCCAGGCCAGAGCGATATTGATGCCCCGGATCGCCATCCAATCCAGATGCTCTTCCCATTCCTCCCAACTCCAGAAGGCAGATGTGTAAGAGGTTGTCACTATGAATACTTTAGTTAGCAAGATGAAGCTGTAAACACTGTCCAGCGGGTGATGTCAACTCACCTGTGTTTAGGTAGTACCGGTAAGGCACAATGCTCGAGCCCGTTAGTGGGGTCTTGAGCGAGGGTAGTTCACTAGGGGCATTGTGTAACTGGCTTCCAACAAACCACCAAATGTCGACATGAGCCTCATTTGACAAGTAGGCATGGAGACTAAAGTACGAGTAGTGCTGCAGTTAGCCACATCGTATATTTGCCTCGCCCGAAGGAATCAACGCATGTAACACCCACCCTGCAAATAGACCGCCCACCGTATTGCCTTGCACAAGGATGGCGCCGTCGCTCGTGCTTGAGACGTTATAGCTATCGTTTACAAGCCCTGTGTCAACTTCGTCAAGATCGGCTTCGCTGTCCGATTGTAAATCTACGACCTCGAACTTGAATGATCCTGCATGCTGTGGCAGACGGCGGTGAACAAAAGATTCAACACCAGCTGTGGATGCTGCGGTTCTTATGGCGACGACGCCGGCGACCACTGCGGTCCATCCGACGAGGATGTTGAATGTACGCATGGCGGGCGACCTTCTTGGGCTCCGAGTCCCAGCACGTTAGGTCTACGTCGACCTAGCAGAATGTTGCTGGAAAACAACAAGAAAATTTACGTGTGGAAGTGAGTGACGTCGCGGAGAGACCATCCTGTAGGCCCCGTTTACAATGTATCCTACCTACTTTATTTTACCAAGTACGAGTAATACTTGCTTGGCAATGCCTTGCCCTATCAAGACAATCTCGACTAAACATTGTCGTGATTTCCGACACTGCAAGAAAAACAGGGGTTAAGGTTGGTGGGTAAAAGTGTGTGGATCAATCATTTCCCCCAATACCTACCTTACCTAAAAGAGGATAAATTATTCCTTCTGATTTGATGTAACGTCACTGACCCAATATACCATAACTAAATATATCTGATAAAGCGATCACGATTCCCGTAAAAAAGATAGCTTATACATATTTCTATAAGCGCTAGCAGCCACCCTATTTTGCTTTTCTTTCTTACAAGTACCTAGTTCTTAGTATTACCAAACAGCACCGACGACAGACTACCCTTCCATTGTCCAAGGCCTTCTATTCGTAAATAGTATTCCTACACCCGAAGCACGTATATTGTCTATTATCAAACACTTGTACCTACTTGCCAACATAGGACCTTCGTACCTAATTCCTTTCACTACGATCCTGACGGCCGGAACGATTTGTTTGTTGGCCCAAAGTGGTCGCATATAAGGTAAGATATAGCTTGGCTCATGACTAGAAAGAACGGAGCCCGACTCAGATAGCGACTTAAATGGTAGGGGATATGCCGAACAAGGTCCTGTCAATTTTCTAGCACCAAGAAAGGCGCATGAGCAGAGACTATATCATTAGCCAAGGATGTATCGCCACAACTGCAGACGGGGGAGTGCATATGTCACTCCTGAGATCAGTCAGTACTTGCCGAAACACTCACACATGAGTGATCATTCGGTGCTTTCTAGTTGATACAGCTATGAAACCATATTCTAGGCGAGCCCGCGATCCCGTATCGACGGTAACCAGCAAAAAATCAGCTGACCATCCAGTCCTTGTAGTAAATACCGGACGCTGCAGCTACGGCAGTAAAGGAAGGGGAGGTAGATAGGTCGATTCCATCCAGGGCAGCCAACCGGCGAACACTGGCGAGACAGCAGATAGTAAGCAGTAATAGCAGGAGTGTCTAGACCCAAAATGAAAATTCACGCAGCGACTTGCATGCTCATGGCGAGTTTATATCGATTCCGACTCGGTTGACCTGTGATTGTCGCAAGATGTGTTTTGGGTTCGTAGCCCGCACAGCTCAGGGACAGAACCACGGCTCACCCACGCATTTCAATACCATAATCAGGCTGGCGGTAATAAAGAATGCGAATCAATTGAGATAGGCGACACTGGGAAAGGTTTGAAAAGGGGCAAAAAAGTGCTCAGTCACAATGTACGTGAGATATACCGCACGATTCTGGTAGGAAAAGAGTGACAGAGGACATGGCTGTCATCAACGGCCAACTCTAGGAGAAGGAAAGAATACTCAGCTATAATCTTGCCATAGACCAGCTCCCGTAACCTAACAATTAGAACCTATCAATGTCTTCATTTGCGTATTCGTACAGAAGCGAAGACTAAGTTGCCCAACCCTCCTTGACTGTAATAATAAGGGAACTTTTGCCCCTTAATCAAGCGCCCGTCGCGCCAGTTAACCCTCATCAAAGTGGAATAAAATAACTGAGCCCACCGGAAAGATGTAGACCGTTTAATAATACCTGCGATAGCGCATTTTTGAGGCAGCATGGCGACATTGGACGGGGGGAGGAAATCTCCGTACATGCGAAGAGAGACCGGAGGGTATTGTGTAACGGTTGACATGGCAATAGGCCACGACAGTGACCACGGTTCGAGGGGAGGTGTAAACCAATTCCCGAGACCATTACCGAACAGTACCTAAGCAACATCAGAAACACCCAAGCTCATCTATCACAAATTGTCCAGTCAGGCGATAACTAACAAGGGTAGAGTAGAGTATCAATATTCAACCCCTCCTGAGCTGACTGCATCGTAACAGCTGGCATCGTAAGATGGTACTAACCATCGATTCCTCGGAGAGGCTGAAAAGAAGAGATAGCGTCTCGATCTACCACCTCAACATATGTTTAGGGTCTCGGAGTCGGGGCATATCAATGCTTGTTTGCCGGCAGAAAGCAAGCCTTCCGCTCAGAATGGTTAGGTTAGGGCCCTAGAAAAGCAGATCGAAAAAGGGATTGGCAGCTTTGTTACGTGATGAAAAAGCCCTTTCTGATTCGCATAGAACCATGCGACCTGACCTGGGGTAGTACTCTAATGCACTCCATGGTTTTACCTAGTCTATTGGCCCCAAGTGTCGAGACCGAAATCACAATCCCCTCTTTTTGTGTCATTCCAAGGCGACATGGTGGAATTGGGAAGCGGTGGAGTGACTGGAGTCCGCTGTAGTCTAGAAATACCCCAGGTTCGCCACAATATCAGACCAAGATTGAAAAACCAAGACTATATTACCTACTAGTTTAGCATGTGTGGTTCAACGTAGAACAACTTTAAAGGTGGTTTCATACCTACCTAGGTATAGGACAGCAAACCTTAATAGGTCGACAGTGGCCAACAGGGAAGGGTGCCTTCGAGCTCCCACGACGTAATGCGGATTTGTTCAACTAATTGACGTATGGGCAACGATGAGTCCAGCCCCAGCCTTGTCTGATCATCACGGCTGTCATAGCGAGTGATGACACTATTCGGGGAGTCTAGTTTTGCCGCCGCCTAGGAAAATGATATAACACTTATCGGGTGTTACGACATTTTCCACGGACCCGAAGAGGGTCATCGACCCGGCGGACCCGGAATCCTCTCTTCCATCGTCGCTCGTTCGCCCTTCATCCTTGGCCGGCTTCAGTCAACACTGTTGGTCGATCCAGGTTAAAGAAGAATACTTGCAGACGATATGCCGGGAAATTAAGCGTTGCTAGGTATAGCCACCCGGTCTTTTCCTACTGCAGTACCTTGCATAGCAGATCAGTATACTAGTGATGCAACAGGTATTTATCCTTATGTCCCTTGCTGTGTTACAAATAGGCTACATAGTATGATAGTAGTACCTCCAAGGTTAGCATGCATTCAACGTGTAGAAACATTACCAGACCCCAGATAGTCTAATGTATGTCAAATTTAGCTTTATCTCTTGCTCAGTAAGGTACCTAGGTTCAGTGCTTAGTTAGACTACGAGACTGGCAAGAGCTGAAAGAGCAACAATGACACTCATACCGTAATAGGTAGCCCCATGATGTCAAATATGGAGATTAATACTATGCGTACCTACCTACTTAGGTAAGAATTGTGTACGTGCGTAGATAAGGGAATGAGACAAGGCAATCTAGCAATGTCATCATTTTGAATATTAAAAGTTCCCCGTTTGTCTGCTTGACGTACTCGTACATCTATTGTGTATTAATAAGAGTCATGTACGTACGTGTAAGAAGTGTACGAGTATTTCTAGGCCAAAGGTAATGGTAAAGTGCACCGGCAATTAGGCGAATGCTGATTGGATGTAAAAATTATGTAAGAGTTGGAGATGTTACACCACAAACCGGGGAAAAGTGCAAAACAGCAGTTGTGGCCTGGTTTTCATGCGAGGATGCTCTTGCTACTTGTTGTGCAGGTGCAGGTGCTGCTGCATGCCTACCTTACGTACATATTTACTGCTCATCCCTAATCTAAAATTATTAAAAGGTAAAATAGGCTGGTTACAGGACAACAGACAGCACGTCTCTGTCCTATCAGACCCCCGATCCCATGTCCCTCCTTTTCCTCGAACAGAAACAGAACAGGGCTAGGTGGCTAGGTATCTTGGATGAAACTCGGCGTCATTACTCCTCTGAAGATCATTGCTAACTGTATCACGGTGGATTCTAGAAGGTAGAACAAGAGATTTCTATATCGGGATTGGTGGCGCGCGCACGTAATTCTCTTCTACCATTCTCTTCTCAGACTCTTCTCACCTTAAACCCTTGTAGGGTCGATGACGATGAATTAGGCAAGTATTCAAAGTATTCTCAAATTAGCCATTTAGTACTGCTTCATATACCGTGGTAGAGGAAGATCCCCTGTCGATCGGCGCCGATCCAAGTGCCGGCGCTAATGATGGCAGAAACAGACCCAGCAGGCAAGCCAAGAAGGCCCAAACCCACTCCAAGAGTCCAAGACCCCCCCCCAACTTCCAAGCCTTTGCCCCAAACACGCAATTGTTCCTATTCTCTCGCTGACGAAAAGAAGAAAAATACCACTGTTCCGCCCAATCCAGCTCCATCTAGACTGAATACCCTTAACCCACGAGGGGGCCACGAGGGATTGTGGACTACGGTATTTGAATTGTGGATTGTGGAGGTCTTGACTCTTACTCATACCGTATTGGTAACTGTAGGTACCTAATACCTAGTACCATGGACAGTACACAATGGGTTTTGTTGACCTGCGCCACGACAATATTGACACTGACAACCAAGGTTATGTAATAATCATATGAAAAAAAAACGATAGTCCCTACCTCTACCTTTGGACCAGCCTCGCTAGCCTCTCAATAATCAGACAAATGATTTGATGAGACTGTAAAAAAACACAATCGGCCGTGGTCGGAGAAGCGTGGTGAGCTCATATAACCCGCACATGGCATTATCTTGTTACAGCGGTGAGATGACGGGAAAAAGGCACGACGACAATGCAGCTGATGGGTTGATTCGAATATTCAGCCGTCCACAGCATGCAGTGCATTTTCTGCAAACAGAACAACGAAAGCTGAAGGTGCAATATACTTCTTCCGCGACTAATCTGTTAGGTTTACATGCTGATCGGCGCAAAACACTCGGATCGGATGGATGGAGTTCTTATCTCGACATAGCGGGATTTCAGTTAGATAGGATGGGCAGACGATGAGTTCAGATACTCATCTCTCTGTCGGGGGATAGGGCTGCCCTAACCGCGGCAAGTCACGATGTAAACGCCATGTTGAGTTAATCAGGGCCGGCGATCGATGCCCTGCCCAGAGATGGTTCCTGCACCTGTACTCAATGTATAGGCAGACCGTAGTCTATTCTAGGTAGTCTGGCAGTCTGGCACGTCTGGTTCTGTCTGGGGTCCAAAGCCAAAGAGGATGCACACCTTGGTGCACGCAACGAGACTCGATGGCAGGTCAAACAAACTAGACAGGAAAAACTGGAGTGACGGCCGGGTTCTGAACAAGCCTACGCCGATCACACAAGAAATATGGGGATGCGCCACAACACCAACAACCATTCCTGAAGCTTGTCCACCGCGAAGCGGAACCGGGGCATCCTTGCACTTGTTCATCCCTAAACTACTGATCTTCATTGTCATAGCCCTCGGGCAGACCCTCGAAGGGAAGAAGGGAAGAGAATTGGATCTCCTTCGAGGTGACTTACCTACCTTTCTCAGTTCAGATAACCGGGGCCTATGAACCGGCTCGAGGTAGTTATATATCGCCGCTCCCTCCCGTCTTCTCTACCCATTCTTTTCCACTCATCAAGCACAACATTGCAAGCTGGTCTTCTGCATCTCATTTGAAACAGGTTTCACTCTCTCTATCAGATCAACAAAACACTCTTTTACTATACATAAAAGATTTATCACCGCCAAAATGGTCCGTATCTCGATCCCTCTCGTCGCCGCGGCCCTCCTCCAGGTCGGCTCGTCCCTCCCCATTGAGGAGCGACAGGAGCCTCCCATCTCCTTCCCCTTCCCCACGGGCTTCCCGACCGGCTTCCCTACCGGGTTCCCTACTGGGTTCCCTACCGGCCCACCAGGCGGCGGCTGGCCTACCGGCTTCCCCACCGACTTCCCCCCTCCTCCCACGGGCTGGCCTACCGCCTTCCCCCCGCCTCCGGTAGCCCGTGATGTCGGTGACGATGTGCCTCCCCCGCCACCCACCGGTTTCCCCACCGGCTTCCCTACCGGACCCCCAGGCGGCTGGCCTACCGGCTTCCCCACCGACTTCCCTCCTCCTCCCACGGGCTTCCCTACCGGCTTCCCCACGGGCTTCCCCACCGACTTTCCCCCTGCTCCCACGGGCTGGCCTACCGCCATCCCCCCTCCTCCTCCCGCCCGCAACTAAACTGGGCAAAGGCGAGGGTTGGGTAAGAGTATGAACCGAGTCGGGCGCAACACCACGGGGGTGGGAAACAACGACCAAGCCCGGCCGACGGCTTCCTGTTCTATGAAGCTGGAATTTATGTGATGTGAGGGAAGGATCGAGTTGGAAAAAAGGGAATTTCATCATTCACTTCGCCTTTTAACCAAAGTGTATTTGGTTCCATTCTTTATTCGAGTGCAGGAACCCCCCTTTAGGGGTCAAACCCCCCTACTGTATAGCAAAGTCTCAAAACCATGGGGGGTTTGGGAGAAGTGGATGAGCTTTTTTTGAGGAGGATGTTTTGGCGCGTATATATATTTCAACACAAAAGAACATAGCCCATTTCCTACTAAAATATGTGTGTCTGCTTGATAGATTAAATGTGAATGTTATGGGTATACAACGTGACATATCTTTGTTTGTCGGACCTGTCATGATCAAGGCCTCTTAACTCTAGCTGGACTACTCCAGCGTTGATGTTATATAATGGCCTCGGATAATAACAGCCAAAAACCCTAGAGGAGGTATCCGATATAACACAACACCGAGTATATGTCCGTAGAGAAATGTTTAGAGTTAAAAAAGTTAAAATCTAAACGGCCACTTGCTTGTTTAGGCGGGCTGCAAGTCAAAAAACTAAAACAAGATGACCCTCAGCTTAGACACTTAGTTATTTATCATACAACACCTTTAGGTCTGAGTTCCAAGAAATGTATATTACCTAGCTCCGTTCTGTTCGAAGGGCAGATAGGTACTTTAGTAAACCTACCTACCATACCCTTAAGACGCGTTAAAAGAGTCGAGTGAGTTTTAGTAAGGCCCCCCTTTTTAGGGGTTTTTTGCTCTTTCTTCTAACACGAGAGAGAGACAATTGAGCCTGGTTAGGTATTTTCCCAGTTATCAAATTTTCAAATTCAAATTCATATTTGAATAATCCAAGTATGAGAAATGTATCCACCATTCGCCCTTTACTCCCTCCTAACAACGATATATATACATACATACATACCACCCGGGCCTCGAATACACACACACACACACACACACACACACACACACACAGACAGCAAACACAAACCAGCAGAGGAGGATGTACCTATAAGAACTGCAATGTTCCGGGTATATATGATCAAGCATACCTATGAACTAGTTAGATTCTTGTTTTGCGATAGATAACCCGACTGCTTCTTCTTCTTCTTCTTCGTCTTCTTCTCTAGTCTTACTTACTTACTTTACTTTACACACTAACCTTAACGTACGTATTCTCCCGAAAATGTATGATTGTATTGTGCGGAAGTTAGGTATGTACCTATAGCTCTTCCCCAAATTTTGAAATCCACCTACTTACCTCCTTATTAAATAAGGGGAATAAGACGATGTCCATGTCCTACAATAAGAGGTAGGAGGGTTTCCATCTCTTTATATGAAAAAGAAGAAGAGCAAGAAGAAACCCGGCAAGACAGAATGAATGAATGGGCCATGATAATCATAACATCCAAGTTGAGTTTGAGTTAGACGAGCTAGAAAGCCCCTAAGATGCTGGGATATTTATACTCGTATGTATGAGCTTCTAGGTTCTCCCCGTAGAGTCAAATAATGATAGTTTTGCAGACTTGAGTAAATAGGTACTAAGAGGAAAGATGAAGTTGCAAGCAAATGTGTATTTTTCCTGTTCCTGCGTCGGGGCGTCCTAAACGCCATGTTATTTATATTCCTCTGATCAAGTTCACATATGGAAATATGTGTTCTCTATGTGTTTATGAATGGTAAACGTGGTTTGTGCTTCTGTTAACTGTCATCAGAAGTCATCCTCATGTTTCGTCCAATGAAGTCCGAGGTCACACAGCATTGGGATTTCATTATAAGAAACGAACTGCGACTGTGCGCTTTTTTCTTCGAGTTAAAAAGATGAGCTTATCCGTGAAATCAAAGCTTTAGGTATGTAGTCTTCAACCCGCACCCTTACTCAACGACACGTGTGAGTGTAGCGTTTTTTTATACCAAAATCGCTCCCAACGCCATGCTCCGCCTGATAAACCACAGTTGCAACACCGGCAAACATGTTTCTTTTTGTCATCCCAGAAATAACCAAGGAGCAACCCAAAGAACAAGGGAAAAGAGTAAACCGAGGGGGCAAGATATGGAAGGCGGGTGGGTGCCTGTTACCTTGCCTTCCCACTTGCCCACTCTAATTGAAGCCGCCAAAGGACATTGACCGAGAGAGACCTGCTTGTGCCCACCATTCGTCAGGAATATCGTCCCGGGATGCGAGGGCTGCTACGATCCTATGCATTCCAGACAGCCATTCCAATCTCCCACCATCATCCGCGTCCTCATCTTCCTCACCCTCAGACTCGTCATTGATCGGGTCGCAGGGGGGTTCCAGCTCGACCTCCATCTCATCATCCGGAGATGTCATCGACCGGTTCCATGAGTTGCCGCCGCGGGCCTGGACCTGCGAGGCAGTTGCAGACGCTGTAGTCGATGCAAACGACGACCCAACACTTGGCGGCTGGGGGTCTGGCGTCAACGTGGACTGGAGCGTGTACCAGACTCGATCGCTATCGGGACTTAAACTACGGTCCCGGTCACCAAGTCCATCCATATTCCGGACCGGCGGGGTGCCCGCACGAAATGCCACCATACGTGGAGTCTGCATCAAGTGGACTTGGCGACGGTGATGATGATACACCTGTTCAGCTCGTCGTTCGCGTTCGTATCTTGCCCGAGGGCCTTGGGCTGTGCGGTTTGTCAGGCGCTCACGATCACGCTCACGCTCACGCTCGCGCTCACGAAGGGGATCGAGCTAGTGATTCAGCTGTCAGTAAGTGTCCACTACATAGTATGCTAAAGAGGGAAAAGGTCCTGGACTTACAGTCTGCGTGGCCGTACGTTGAGCTAAGCTATCTTCAATTATAGCATCATAACGCCGTGCTAGCTCAAAGTACTGAGCAAGCTGCGAAAACCCACTTTCAAATCCCGGGCCCGGGCTTTGGCGTTGGTCCCGGATACGATCGGATGATCCAGTAGATGCGGCTGACGAACGTTCACCCAAAGGACTATTATCATCAGCAGTCCGTGGGACAGCCGGACGCTCTCGGTCAGTAGATGGGACGTTGGGCCTGTTGCCGGTACTAGAAAGCCATGAAGTACTTTCTTCCTGCGACACAAAGGGTCGAGCTGGGGCGGACGGTAATGAGGTGTTCCCCTCAGTATGTGCCTGCAAGGCAGCCAATACGCGAAGCCGCTGTTCGCGCGTTTCATGAAGCTGGCGTCGCCGGTCAGCCCGGCGAATTGGCGAGCGCACATGGTCTACCGAGCTTTTCTGACCCGCCTTGGACGGAATGTCGGATTCGACAGGAGGAACGAAGAGCCTATGAAACCTCGGCGTTAGTCAAAATTGCGCCGATGAACGGGAACGGGTAGACATGATTGCCTAGGTGTGCAAATTGGTAGGTTTTAGCTCGGAGCATTGTGCAGTGAGCATGGGGGGGCTCTACCAATTCTTACGCCATTGAAAAGAATATGGAAGGTATCGTTATCGAGCATCTAACAACTTAAGTCGACGGCAGCACAAGCGCACGCATGGCAAGCGGCGCGTGCGAATGCGAATGCGCGATGGAAATGAAATACGTGCAGGGCGCGTAACTGCGCTGGGTGTACTTATAATGCGATGCGATGCGATACGACGCGATACCATTTGGCTAATGACTTACGGAAGACCCATTTTGCTAGACGTTGGCCTAGTTGGTTTCTTTGCGCGTACGTGTGCGTGTATGCGTACGTGTAAATAAATGCCTTGTGGCAAATAGCACGGGAAGCGATGGATAAGGCGACAATGCAGTAAACGGTCACTAGTCCAGGTGTAGGTGACACCAAGTTCAAGTGGAGGTTGAGGCTTTGGTTCGCACACCAACTTATGACAAGTTGCGGTCGCAAGGGGCCCTGATTCCTGATTCGCGACGAATCAAAATGATCAGAGTGAAAGAGAACTAGATTAGATAGAGGGAACAAGGGGCGTGGAAGAAAAACTGGAGATGCAAAAAGTGTGAGATGACCAAAAGGCTGATAAGACTAATTGCGCAAATGATGAAAAATGTTGCGACCCCGAGAATGGTTTATTTGGCAGGGTCGTGAATCTGGAGATAGTCGACGATTGAAATAGTGGTTTTTGTCGAGGGGTCCTCTTCGTCACGGAATGAGAGAAGAGGTGGGTAATCCCAGGAAGAAAAATCAAAACAGAAAGAGGAAGAGTCGCCCCACCCCCAAGACCGACCAAATACGAGCAGGTACAAGACTCTCCAAGGATGGGGGAGAGGCCCAGCCCTCCAATAAGATTTAGCGAAGAGGGGAAAAGATGCAGAAGGCGCCGAAAGTTTAAACAGTGACGCGTGATGGCTTCTGAAGAGGCGCTGAAGAGGTTCCGTGCGTAGATACTGGCAAGGATCACGGATCTCTGTAAAGGTAGGGACCCCGATAAATGGTTTTACTTTGCGACAGCCGCAGGATTCCACCTGTTTATAGGCATGCCAAGCTCTTTAGGGTGATGCAAGACCGATAGCTCCGGGCAAATCGACAGGTCCAGATTGACTGGCATCAGCCCTTTTGCACGTACATATCGAACCCTTGAAACAGCACCTAAGATAGCTACAACCCAGACCTACTCGTATACAAATGGGTACGAGTAGATGACTCACAGTTTGTTGTTGTTCACCACTCTGAGATTTCACTTGGTAGCAAGCTATACAGACCCACCTTGGCACTCAATACCGTCGTGACCGTCTCTTTGGCCGGTATGAAGTACAGATGAGCATCCGTCGGCCACTAATCACACAGGAAAGATGATCGAGCTAGGTCTGGCGCGTATCACCGCCCTCCTCAAGAACACCCCACAATCATGGAAGGCAATCCATGTAGCGGGCACAAATGGCAAGGGTTCGATATGCGCGTACTTACATGCCATGCTACGGGCCAACCAAGTGCCTTGTGGTAGGTTCACATCGCCTCATTTGGTCGACAGATGGGACTGTATCACTATCAACGACAGCGCCGTGTCCGAAACCCAGTTCCGTCACTTTGAGCAACTGGTTAAGAAGCGCAACGAGGACCAGCGTCTAGGGGCCACCGAGTTTGAGCTTCTTACTGCCACTGCTTTCGAGATCTTCGAGGCTGCTGAAATCAAGGTTGGCGTTATCGAGGTCGGCCTTGGTGGGAGACTTGATGCGACAAACGCCTTGAGACACAAAGCCGTAACCGTCATCTCCAAGATCGGTCTTGACCACCAGTCCTTTCTGGGCAACACACTAGAAGAAATAGCTATCCAGAAGGCAGGCATTATACGGCCTAAAGTGCCTTGCGTGGTAGATGCGAGCAACTCCACATCCATATTGGATGTCATCCGATCGCAGGTTGAATCCGTAGGTGCCAATGTGAAGTTTGCCGACTTGCAAACTACCTCTCTCCGACACGAGCTTCCAGGCCAGCTCGAATCGCACCAACAGCAGAACCTTCTCTGTGCGTATGAGGCCTTTTGCCTAGCTTATCCAGGACATTCCATGCGCTCGGCCGAACTCCTCCAGGCAGGCGCCAACGCCATATGGCCGGGTCGGCTGCAGTCTATCAGTATCAACAAGGTTACAGGCAGGACGACGCCCGTCCTTCTAGACGGGGCTCACAATCCCCAGAGCGCCAAAGTTCTGTCCGATTACGTCGAGAAGCGCATGCGGGATAGCAATAACCCGGTTACATGGGTACTTGCCGCGTCGGCGGGAAAGGATCTGTCGGAGATATTGAAGTTGCTGTTACGTGACGGTGATCATGTCGCCGCAGTAGAATTTGGACCCGTCGATGGTATGCCCTGGGTCAAACCAATGAAGTCCAGCGCCATCCTTGAAACCGTTGCAGAGAGCGGGAGCTCAATAGCGGCTTCTCAAGACGCTCAAGGTGATATCATGATGGCGCTTGATTGGGCCAGCCGAGTTTCCAACGACGGCCCGCTTGTCATTGCAGGGAGTCTCTACCTGGTTTCTGACATGCTCAAAATCCTAGGTTAAGCACATATACGGGCTCTCTGTCTGCCTTACTTCTCCTTGGTGGAATGACCTTTGGGTACTATCTCCAGATACTTACTAGGTTACTCATTTAATGATTGGGCAGCCCTTCACATTTCGAATACATGTTAATTCCTACATGAAGTCGTTCAGGGACCGGGCAAGTACATACATGGTCTAAATAGTTGAAATGAACTTGCAAATACCGGGGTTATTGAATTATTACCCTTCTGTATTTCCAAGGTTGTCTACAGTGTGCTTTAGACAACTCCTCAATTCCTACTCCGACGAACCTGCATGAAACTTTACGAGAACGCGGGCATGCACGTGCTAAATTACTGCTGCCTATACTGTATGCACCGGGCATACACCTTTTAAGTCACGGAGCTGTCATAATGTCGGCACACCCTCCGGAAAATCTCATCATCGTTTGCTGCCATGCAATATGGCTCGGCGGGCCTACAGGGGGCTTCGATGAATCGGAATGGTTGATGGCAGACTTTCAAGCTGGCGAAACACCAACATTCATTGAACATATCAAGGCTGGACTCTCCGTATTGGCAGAAGATGCTAGTAGTTCCGTGTTGATGTTTTCTGGGTTAGTACCGCCCCCCCTTAGTTACTTACCTACGTGCCTATTTAAAGTTAACGTTACTCTGAAAAAAAGAGGCCCTACACGTGAAGAGACACGCCTGTCCGAGGCAAGGAGCTACGCAAATCTAGCAGCTGCTAATTCCTATTTCGACTTGGTTTGTGAAGAAATTGCTCGTGAGAGAGTATTGTGCGAGGAGAACGCGCTTGATTCCTATTCCAACGTACTCTTCTCCATTCTTCAATTCTGGTCTAGCTATGGTGTCTGGCCGAAGACGCTGACCATCGTAAGTCATGCATTCAAACGTGCGCGTCTTGTCGATTGTCACTGCGGGGCGATTCGCTTTCCTTTGGAGCGCGTCCGCTTCGTAGGGGTTGACCCGCCCGGCATGGTAGATGGTTCCAACACGGCCGCAATTCAGGGGGTCGAGAAGGCTGTCAATCAATGGAGATCGGATCCGCATGGAAGAGGAGATGTTCTATCTTCCAAGAGGAGGCGAAGAAATCCGTGGAGTGTGTCTCAAGCCCTCTTCTCCACAGACGAGGACCGCAGCCGCAGCCGAGTACGCTGCGAAATACTGGACGACGGACAGGAGTATCTCATAGATGGAGCGCCTCAGCCGTGGTCAGACGCATCATGATCCCTACCACGAACCGCGAGCCCTGCCGCGCCTAGTTTAGATTTTAGGGGACGACACCCGGGCTGATGCATCGAGGGAATGCACCGTGTCTAGTACGAACCGCACAGCATCCCGACGCATCTCATCGCTAAAGGTATGCCCGATATCTGGGTAGATGTTGTTCTCAACATAGACATTCCCGTCCTTGTACCACTCGGCAGTAGCTTTCTGGAAAAAGTCCATGAACTGCCGGCCGGCGTCGTACGGTACCAACCTATCCGCGCCTCCCGAGAGGACCTGGAACCTCTTCCCCCGAATCTTGGAGTTGAATACCGCCCGCAGGCTTTCCTGTTCGGCGACGGATGGCGAGCTGGGGACGTCAGCGGTGCCAAACAGGATGGCTTTCGGATCGAACTTTCTGCATGTGTTTATGAGTGGTTTGGGGAAATCACTGCTGCCCAGAAACGTGGCCCCGTTATCTGCGACGAATGTCTGCAGTTTGGAACGTCCCGCACGACCGCGCATCAGATCTAACCGGCAGCTCCGTCAGCCAAAAAAGTCTTTACTTTTTCTTCATCATTTGTGAAAATAGCGATCTTAGTTTTGTTTTGCATCGTCCGTATTTTATGCTCTTGTAATTGTTGTTGCATGATGTGTGCCGAACCAGTGTTTGCTTTCATGGGAACATGGACTTACTCATATAATCCGGACACCCGATAACAATGACACCCGCCGTTATCCTAGGCTCGTTGAAAAGCAACTGCCAGGCACAATGGCCCCCTAAGCTCACACCGAGGACCAAGTTTGAATCGATACACCTATTCCCGCCGGGAAAAAGGTAACCCTCGAGCAAGTCGAGCAAGTGTATAGTATCCATGACAGTGCCAGAAATAGTACCAAACATGTCCTTGGCATGTGTACTATTCCCCTTTTTCCACGAGTCGTTCCTGATCTCGCTGATTAGTCGCGTGCCATGATTTCGCTGGTCGAAAGCCACGGCGATCATGCCCCTCGAGGAGGAAGAGGAGGAGGAGGAGGAGGCATTAAAGGCGGAAATTATCTCCTTTGCGATATCACTCATGTCTTCCTTTCGACGGATTCGCGGATGATGTATCCAGAGACAAGATATCGAAGTCGCTGTCGCTTGTAGCTCGTCGAGCCCGTACACGTCGACATGCAACCCCGCGATAGGCAGTGTTGTCTTTGACACGGCGGGGAAACCACCACCGCCTCCTCCTCCTCCTGCCGAACGCTCCGCTAAGGGATTGATTTCCGGCATTGCGTTTTTTTTCTCTCTAGATATATACAATGAGTAATTGGGATTTGCA
This sequence comes from Poronia punctata, assembly GCA_022579005.1. NCBI lineage: Eukaryota > Fungi > Ascomycota > Sordariomycetes > Xylariales > Xylariaceae > Poronia > Poronia punctata. The sequence goes on from MU401554.1 coordinate 85,008, forward strand.
GTATAATTATCAGAATTGAACACTTGGACAAAATCACTTGATATAGTTGTTGGTTTAGCTTGACCTCGGTAGATTTTACACGCGACGTACAAGTATGTATCTACCCAGACTACCTCTAGTTCTAGATCCCGTTTCGATGTGTTAAAAGTAGAGCGATGAAGCGGGGCTGCGACATTACCTACTTACCTACCTCTACGTGGGGCTCACCCCCTCCCTCTCTCTCTCTCTCTCTCTCTCTCTCTCTCTCTACCGAAGCTGACAAGATATCGCGTTTAAAGGTCCATTGCTACCAAGAAATCTCATCGACAACCAAGAAATCGCAATAGCCTACCTCGTCTCGAACAGAGAAAAGAGATGCCGCGAGTGAAGAAGTAAGAGATAAATAAAAAGCGACAATAAAAAGAATAATCTTGCCCACTACTGGAGTCGAACCAGTTACCTCCTCATTACTAGTGAGGCGCTCTACCGATGAGCCAAGCGGGCGCCGAGTCATGACAGTATTTGGTCCTAGACAAATTTATAGATATGACAAGGATATGACTATGCACCTAATCTTAGTAACTAACCACTTAACCTTAGCATATTAGCCAGCAGATACCACAAGTAGAAGAAAATAAGAAACAACACGGTCAGATCACATAAAGAAAGCGTACGCGCTTCACCGCAAAAAACATTTTATCGATCGTGTTAAACAGGGAATCCTGATTGCGAGCCTTTAAAAGTTTGATTCGAATGGGACTACCTACCTACCCACCCCAACCTCTTCTTGTCTGAGTCTGAACAGGCAAGCTGTACCGAGCGGTATACCTAGTGGCCAAAACACAGATGCAACAATAGCCGAAGTTATTAATGTAACTCCCTTAAAAGAATGAAAAAGGGGGGAAGTAAGGTAGGTAGGTACCTACCTTAGGTAATACGTCGTCGGCCGCTAGATAGAAAAGAAAGCCCCGGTATCAGGCAGCGTTGTCAGGGGGGAAAGGAGTAGGTTAGGGGATTAGCCTTGTTGTCTGGTACTGGCATTTCGGTAGGTTTGGGTTTTGTGTACTGTCACTACCAGAATGTCCGGCGTAGTTGCTCACTCACTCTATATTACTTGTACAAGTATGGTTTTACTTTTTTTTTTTTTTTTCTGTTCTTCTCGACAGTGGCGAATGATATTTTCGCTTTTTCGTTTGACATGTCGGAGGGGAAGACTACTCGTAGGCGTAGGGGAACGGACTTTGCATTGTCATTTCGATTCGTCGTGTGAGAGCTACAAGTAAGAATCGGACTGGGTTGGCTGGTCGATACCTACTTACTTTATCATTGGAGCCTAACAAACGAATGAGAACGGACGTTTAATCTTGCCTTTTGTCCCAATTCCTCAATCAGATAGGCTGGCTACTGGACTAAACCTACAGATATTTCCCCTAGAGATATGCGATCTCCGAACTTGCGAATAAGTAGGTATCTTCCCCCTTTTTTTATAGCTTATGTTCGTTCTTTTCTAAACATAGGACGGACGGAAGGACGTGGGGTGTTCCTTCAAGTGCCGACAATTTGATGAAGAAGAAGAATAATAATAGGCCATGGGGGTTAAAGGAATGTAATGCTGAGACTTCCTTTGCAAACACCTCACTTGTTTGTTTTATTGCAACAGTCAGACCAGACAGACAGACATACATACATCGTCAGCTGAGGCCATGTCAGCTGTATCGTAGCATTCAGTTGAGTCAGGTAGGTTGCAACCAATCAATCCCACCTAGCTAGACCGATTCGTTGTTCTGGCGCCTCCAATCATCCATCGTAAGTAAGCATTTGGGTTCAGAGACAAGCAAGAAAAATCAAACGAGGAAAAAGGGGGGAGGAGCGTTTTTACGCCCATACACATGCAAAGCAGGGAAAAAGAGAGAGAAAAAAAAAAAAAGGTCTCGGGACGAGATACCCGAAATACGGACGTAGGGCTGGAATGCATGTTTGGGGAGAGCTGACTGATACACAGGGCTTTTGTTTGATATGGACGATCAGGCAGCAGGCAGAAAGACGGGAGGCTGCAGACAGGCGGGAATCTACGTTTTCCAGCTTGATGTCTTGCTGGCCACGGATACTACAACATGTACGTGTAGGTACATACATCATGCTTGGGCCGCAGGTCGCGGTTTCGTTTCCTACCGGACAAAGGAAGAAAAAAACCAAGTCACACCGCAATTTCGGTGTTTGGTCTTGACGCTACCAACCGTCTGGTTCCCCCTTACATACACAGGTCAAGAGCAGATTTTCTTTTCGTCGTAAAAAAGTGATTCATGGCAGTGAAGCGCGTCTAACTGTCCTGTTGGTTTAAGGGGTTTTGGTGGCCGATGAATTTGATAGGTCCCGACACCGCAAATCAGGAACCGCGTAGAAAGTCTGGAGTATCGTGGGGTGCAATCCCGACGATACGGATCGGACGAATTGTTGGAAGTGCAATCTGGCCCCTTTCCTGGAGTACCTGGGACATACAGATTCGGGGTTCTAAGGAGTCACCTCAACAATGACATAGTCAAGGGATGAGTTGTCTAATATCAAGCTGGCTGTGCTTTGTCCTCATAAACCAAGTAGTAGCGCGAGGGACGACGCGACAAAGTTGGAAAGATGGGTCAAGTTGGTCTCAGGTACTGTAATCGGTCATTTTAGAAGGAGAAATAGATATTTGTGAGTGAGGTCTTTGCACCAATCGAGTTACGGCACCAAAGCCTACGAGTAGGACTTGGTTGAAGAAGGTTTAAGCTGGGGAAAAAGAAAAAAGACCGGGACTTCTGTTCGCATACGAGGTGTGTGGATGCGTGGTGCTGTCACTGCCCTTACCTTAAATAGGAAAGAAGCCTGTCTCCTTTGAGAAACATTACCCCAGAAACGGATGTGAGCTAGATCTTCCCGCCGCACACTACGCCACGTGTGCGAGTCGCAGGCGTAGTGAACGTGTTTTACGATGCTGCCTGACGCAGACCGATCGAAAGGCGATGTGCATAATGCTTCGTTCTTCTCTTCTTCTGTCTCTTGATTAGTTGTAAACAGGTGTACTGCATGTCATATCACCTTAGAGGGTTACAACGCTGGAGCCAAGATATGCAGATTAAGTACCTTTAATGTGAGACAACCAAGGCCGGGTGAGTCAAAACATAAGAGAGAAAAAAACTAAAATGGATATTGGTTACCAGGCTTGGAGTGATACGTGGCTTTCTAATCCCATGCCTTTATTTTCCCGATAGAACTGACGGGGTAGGTGGTTGATGGTGTTGGCTGTTGTTAATATCGTCTACCTCCTATTTGTTTCCCATCTGGTTGGGATCGTCTGCTAACTAATACTTCAGGGTAGGTAATAAGTGCCTTACCTGCAGTCAGTCCGAGCTCGTGGGGGTTTCGGCTTCTCGGAGGATTGAAAGGAGTGATGGGAGTAAATAATATTAATAACCGCAACGTGATTATTATATCCGTGTAAGAAAGAAAGTAATGTGTACTTGGACATTCCGGTGGATTTTTAGTAAGCTCTGTATATTGCATAGTGTAAAACCACCGTCCCTTGGATGTACATAAACCTGGGAAGGAGTCGCACGTCTAAAGATAAAAGTGAGCGGAAAGATTCCAGCGACTCGTATCAACGTACCTGCTTGACAGCCCACGGCATGTAACGTACCAAACTTGGATGAATGGGTAGTAAGAAAACATCTGGTAGGAGTAAAAAGAATACACAGCCAAGCCTCGAAGACTTCTAGCTGTGGTGTGCATCGTTCCAGAATGCGCGAGGTCGCGGGAGTACAACATAGCAAGCATACCAATTCACTCTGCGCAGCTGAGTTAGGAAGGACAAGTTCCTGATTTTCATAGTAACCCTTGCTGTTTTGCTATTTGGCCCTTGTGCTTTGACTTGAATCTTCTGAAATGGGCACTGGTAGCCGTTAGGATGTACTAAGTATGCATGGAAGCTTCTTCGAAGGAAAATCTGACCGCTAACTTCTAAGCAGCCGGGGTCTGTGGCACCTTGGCAGTGTCTAAATTGCGCATGCCCCGGACGCATGGACGGCTCGAAGCGCGTCCTTCAAATCATGACGATCTTGAGCAAAAAAATATATTTTTGCTCAGATAAAATGAACTTTGTGGATATTAATATGTGTTCCGGGAAGGTTCGATGTGGGAGAAGGATCTGTCCAAATACCCAAATAGCGGTTTTCCGAGCTTGTTCACCGACCACTGGCATATCATATCCAGGCAGCCCAGGCTGTACTGTTTGGCTGGTGCGGCGGGTCGGGCTGCCCGGATAGCCTGCATTGGGCAAGGGTTCCAGGGGTTGGAAACCAAACCCACTTTCCCCCAGTTTGACTGTTTGTTTGACAGTTTTCTCCAGTTTTGGGGGCTGTTCGCTTGTTTCCACAAGTTTACCTACTTGTACAGGTACGGTGATTATGTACAGTGGTCTACAGTACTGTAGCCTCTGTCTTGGAACCACCTTTCCGGATGGCCTCAGCGTCCAGAATGAGTGACAGATTTGCAATCTGTGCACGGCGAGTTTCAGCACATGAGAACTTGGCTTACCGCTGTTACCAATTTGCCCTGCGTCCTGGAGACGAGCTATCTTGGAAATGCGGAAAAGAAACTAGGTACGAGTACGATTCGAAGGAAGCAGCACTGTGAGTCGGAAGCTGGGGTACAGCTCTCCGACAAACCCTGGGGCTGGGCAGAGGGCCGGGAGAGATTGCTCGCTTGGTAAATGTCTTTAAGGAGATCTGACGTCGCTCCCCATACCGTCCCTCCGCACCTATAAAGTGCATATACAATAGATTGATCGCGAGTTTGCTAAGAATGCCTAGCTAATAATATTGATACACGCCTGACGTGGCATTTTCCGGGACTAGAAGGTGTATCGTATTTCCATACAGAGGCAATATGCGTGGGGTAAAGGGCGTAAATACGATACCTTACGTAGGCCGTTATTCCTCGGTAACAAACCAATTCCTCCCGACCGCCAAAGGGATTTCTTCTCTAAATACCTATAATAGACTACCTAGCTTATATTGGTTTAGGCAAACTCAGTCCGCTCATCAAGCTCTTTCACTTTCAACCTTAACCCCCTCGACGAGGCAATCCATCAGCGTGGTGTGGTAGGACATTCATATGTTATTTATGTAGGGTTAGCTAACCTAGTTTATTGTCCATCCTACCTAAACACTGCAAGATATGCAGGTAATCTAATAAGTTACATGTATCTTTAACCCCTTCCCACTAGTAGGCATTAACGTAGCACTGGCGTGCCTGGCCGGTCCGGGGAAAAACGTGATTTGCGTCGACTGCAGGGCCGCTTGCTCATTTAGTATGTTTGATTGTCAGGACTCATCAGTCCACATCATCGCCAAAGGGTCGGTGCCGGGCAAGCAAGGTGGATCAGGAAGAAGACACAAATGTGGCCGGTCATCGTAATAATAAAATCCTAATAAGGAGAAGGACTACTAGGCAGGTACTCGATTACACAGAATTACACGTGTACACGTAAGCTTGCCAACGTACTTTGTCAGAATGGCCCCCTGTTATCCTGAGACGTCAGGAATCCTTGACATGTCATGTCATGTCATGTCATCTTGGTATGTGTGTGTTGCTTGAGGGCCCCTTATATGAAAGTGCGACGTCGAGTAGTTGCGAAGGAGCCCCGTACTTGCCACGCTCCGCAACCCAGAGGCCCTGAATGAATCGAAAATAGGATTGGAAAGGCTGCCTTCTAAATCCCTACTTTAAAAAGAATGCAGAAACCTGGGGTCCGGGTACTTTTAGACTGGGGTTGGAGTTTTGAATTCTATCTTGCAAAATAACCAACCTTTCTAACCTAACCTAGCCATCTCAGCGGCTCAACCTGGTCCATCTGCCTGCTAGGTAATCCACGTACACGTACCCGTAGAGCTCCTAAGCCGCGAGATATTGCCGACAATGGCCAAATTACGAGATCCTTTTTCCAGAATAATTGCACCGTATGCTGTTTTCGCCGACAAAGGATTCATGCACGGATCAACAAATCCTGCTAAATCCCGCTACCTACATAAACGATCGCCTTGGGCACAAGCTTTGCGACAGACAGGCATGGTGCAGACGGGATTGTGTCATTACACCTTCAACAAGGTACGGACAGACACGGCTCGATTCCCCAGCCAGACCGTCCGGATCGATCAAGCTGATCAAATTGTTCATTCAAACCATGGATATTTCTGGACATGGCTGGAAGGGGTGGGTGCGGTGAGTTGTAATTGTAACAACAAAAGTGCCCGGTTGACTGTGTAACTGGCAACGCAGTAAGCCTTGGGGGTATCTACTCGTACTGATGGTGAATGGACAACCTGCTTATTACCAGATTCCCTCCCCTGTGACGCTTTTCATAGCACAATCGTAGCCCCAGCGACCACTGACGGTAGGCTATGGGGGTTGCTTATTGGCATGCTGAGAAGGACACTGATGTGTGCCCGAGATACCGCCACACGGGGAGCGTCCGAGGTAAATGCACGAATGAAAAAATTGCATCGCTCTGGGGGATGAGTACCTGTGCCGGGCTATTTGTATCTACATCCTATATTGGCCATGTTCCGCGCTTGAACTTTTTTTATTTTATTTCATTTCATTTATGACGGCCAGAAGAAAATACCTAGCCCCAGGTTTTCCTCCGTTTTAGTCACTCTTGCCCTTTTTGGCTTCTGTCTGGGGCAATTGGCCGGGGCAAATGGGGTCTAAACGTGCCGACCCTGTCCAGGCTAACAGGTAACTAGTCGGTAACAGATTACGTTGGGAATGAAACAAACCAACCGCAAAGTTGGCTGGCTACGTGTACGTACCTATTTACATCATTTCGACGCCTATTGGTACCTATTCTTCCGGTGCAATCTTACTTCCATTATTTGCAACTTTTTGCAGAAGGCCGGCCAAGCAAAAAGGAAACGCAAATATTGGGGTTGTCTCTGTTCATAATCTGATAGGGAGTCTGTCGTTCGTCGCTGGGCCAGCTGTGTCGATCCAACTGTGATGGGACAGACACGTATCTCAGGTAATGACAGGTACAGTACGCGTGTATTTTTTAGGTCCGGTCATTACCTAGTCCATCTAGATAGTGTGTCACTTTGTGGGATACGATTGCGGGCTGCTATCTGCAATAAGGGGACTCAACAATCAAAATTGGTAGGAGTCTACCAATGGACAATTAGGAGTAGGGAGACGTACGTAGGTACCTGGTTTACCTACTTTATTTTGAGATTGCTTTCCCCGGCGCAAGTATCTTGATACATGTTATTTCGGTCATACAACGGAGAGGTATGGGGGTACTCATAAACAGACTAGATAGGTAGTTTGTTCAATCTTTTACCCCCTTCCTAGCTTGTCTCTAGGTTAGGATGCCACATAAATAAATAAAAGTGCCTAGCATTCCTCGGGGCCTGATGTGCCTTCACTCCTTACTTTCCAAGTTCCCTTCTCCCTTGCTCAAAGTTCAATTGTATGTGATAACCTATTCTGAACCATACGCAGCCCGCCCTGACTTCACCGTGCATTCTACGCTGAGCTTTCACCTGCCCTACTTGCGTCGAACACGAAGCAAAAGAACAGGGAAAAACTTTGTCGTAATCGCAATAAATCTATCTACCTAAGCGAACAATCTGTCGTAGAAACCTGACGTCTGCCATCGAGTTCGGAATCCGACAGGTCATTCTGGTAAAGGGCCCAAGACAATATACAATTGCTGCCGTGTCCAGTTCATCCACACGGCGCCTTACAACAAACCAGATCGAGCCAAGAAAGGGCCAAGCGAAAGTCCACCCGAAGCCCAGCCTTCCTCTCCAGATTCTTTAGGGCTTCCCCGAGTTACGGCATACGGGATACATGCAGCGGCGCAGTGTTGTGGTTTCTGGCAGTTACACGTACACCCTCTTCATATTACTCCAAGATAGCCAGATCCAGATCTAGGATCATCTAGGGTCGACTCGCGTGGGGGGGACCATCCGCATCTCGACATTTGTATTATTGGGGCTGTGGTTTGTGACTTATACACGTTACCCACCACGCACAACGCACAACGTACGGCACACAGCACAGCACAGCACAACGCAACGCAACGAATACATACAGCACAAAACCCTAGGTTAAACCCTACAGCTTTCGCTTTCCAAGGGCCAGCTGTTTAAAACAGCCTACCTTTTGTACACCGGCTGGGAAACTTCTGTATTGCGATACATCCTTACATCCCTACATACTACAAGCCTACCAAGTACCACTTATCAGCAAACTGAGGTACCGATACCTCGGGATCGACGGACACAAATAAGCTCGGAGTACCTGCAGTGGTGTAAATACCCTGATTACTACCTGCCTCCTTCCAATTGCCCACTTACCTACTCGTACCTGCCCGGTACCTTGATATAGTACCTACCTTACTCAAGTGGTCAGACCCCTAACCATACATCAGACGCATCCACCGCTCTTTCCAGCATAGAGCGATACTGTCCCAACACAAAGCAGCGTCAGAATCCCGACTCGATCTGATTCACCATATTTCGAAAAGACTTATTTTAACAACCGGTTTCTCCCTCCGACCTTCCCCGTCTTCTGGTCTTCTCTTCATACCCAGCCTCAACACTCACTTACTGCCACTGCCACCACCACCCCGTCTTCCTACAACAACACATCGTGATATACATATATCATACAGTAGGGAGCCTCTTTTCCGCCCAAACTGTTTACATTTCCCATACCAATCCCGGGCCGCAATACAAACCTGTTTGCTGCCACATCTCTATCTGCGCTGGTCAGACACAGCCTTGCTATATTTGGGGATCCGCCAGAGCATAACCCAACCTTTCTTGTAAGTGACTACTGCTATGGCATCATATAAAAATCCCGCTCATGATATTAACTTTGCTGCAGGTCAAAGCATAAGGCACCTCATTTTCAACATGCCTGGACAAATCTTCGCACCTATTCCTGTCACACCTGGAAAGAGCAGTAGTCGTACGACCGGCTCGTCGGATCTGTTCGCTAGTCTGAACGCTACTCTCCAGTCCAAAGACAAGACACTCACCACGCCGGTGCGCTCTATCCAAGAGCGCGACTGGGACGTCCCGGCACCTCCGCCGCCTAGTCCCGTCAGCTTCCACCCTGATCATTGGCAACACGGCTTGCGTCGTTGATCTCCTGCTTGACTACGTTAGGTCCTGGGAGGTGCGCGAAGATCCAGTTCGGATGTCTCGGCCCGAGGAATAATAAGCATTCTTCTACATGTAATAGTATTGCGAGCGAGCGAAGTCACGTTTCTTGTCGTTCCAGGAGTTGAGGATATGGCACTGAGGGTATTGTACAAAGGGATGGGAGTACCGGGTCTACACAAAAGCCAAAGGGAAGGCATATACGCATGGATCGGTCGCCCATTTCGTTAGAGGGTCGAACCGTTTACTCTGGTTCGGGACGGGGCATAGGGCCTCGTCGTTTGTACTATGATGTCGTCTTGATGGGCTACTTGAATTCATCTTTTAATTACTTTAATGAAGGGACGGGCTAGTTCCGAATTCCATGGGCGGGCGGGCGAACGGGTTTAGACACCTGCTTTATCCTGTGTCTCACTTGATGTCGGTGGGCGACAATGCGAATCAAGCTTTAAAATCTATGCCGAGGCTCCGACAAGACGTGAAGAAATATGGGATTCTCCAATGATCAAGGAAAATTCTGATGTGTTTCTGGCGGTTCGGTTGATACCGGTAACAGTTGGCCTATGCAGGGCTTATCGATGAGAAACACTCCACTGATCCCTACATGACTGCGTCATCATGACTGATGGAGCATATAAGCGGTGTGGGGCCTGGATCAAGGGATTTCCTCTTCATTTTAAACGTGAGGTTATACGAGATAACCTTGAAATACGTACACGGAAAACAATTGGATACAATGTCGGCCAGAAGGGAGATGTCGGATAGTAAGGAAGCCAAACAGCTATTAGTAGCATCACTCGACCCTCTTCTTACTTTTATGTTTCGAGTCTGTAGCCGAGGCACTCTTGGTTGGGGGATCAAAATCACATGGGACATCACATGGGAACCTCGCAGAGCGACCTGTACAGAGTTAAGAAGTGTCTCTAGGAGTTTGCTAGTATATCTTCAAACAACCCCCTATCGTAGATATACGCGTAGCGATGCACTCATGTTGTTGTACGTTACAAGGTCCCTAAAATGGTGACTCCTATGACGATATTTTCCCGGATACCAGTAGAATTAGTCTAGGTTGCGCAAAGTCTCGATTCCATCTTTTGGTCCTGTTTTCTGCGCCATGTCAATGCCACGCTATCGATAAAAAGAATGTACAGACGGGTATAAATCTCGACTTGTTTGGTATACAGTATGACTATGGAACTATGGACTGAAGCCCGCCCAGTGTCGAAGAAAAAACGATCCTGTCTAAGCTGTATTGAGAAGAAACATTTGTCGTTGATGAGGAAACAAGAAACTTTAATTTGCGACCCCACACTTGTAGGCTTTCTGGGGCTGCGTCTCAGCGTCTGTACAGGCTTGGCGTGAATTCGGTAGGCCTTTTACGAGTTTATAGGCTCTCTTAGCGCTAAGACACTTTACGCGTTTGGTATTTCCCAAATCGCGTTGTATAAGTGGGACTCGACGCGTTTATGTCTTCTCGACACGCTACGATCGTGACCCGTGCGCGACCCACGGCTCTAAATATTGAAAGGGTACTTGGTACATCACCCTTACCCCGGTGTCCCAATGTTTACCGCACTTTCAACATTGCTCTGACCATTTTTGTTGTTCATCGCCTTCGTAGTCTCCATTCTCAATTAGTCTGTGCGTTCGAACTTGCCTCTCAAGGTCTTACAACTACTTCGTGCATGATCAATTGTTTGGAAATCGCGTCATCAGTGAACTGTTTCCTTCTTTACAATGCCTCTGACGAAGCAGCAGCGGAAGGCCGCAGCCGCCTCCAAAGTCAAGGCTTCTCAGCAACACGCATCCCCAAGTATCAGCAGTTTCGCCCGAGTCTCCAAGACTGTTCCCAATGTCGGCGGTAAGAAGGAGGTCGTGACTTCAACCCCGAAGAAAGACACTAAGCTCGAGGCCATCACACCCGCGTCGAGGAAACGCAAGGCCGTTGCTTCCGTTGAAGCCGACTCTTCCTCAGCCGATGAGACGCCGGTAAAGCGTACCAAGGCCCCCATCCAGCCCGTCAAGCGCGGTCGCGGTAGACCATCCAAGAAAGCGCGTCCCGAACCTGTTCCTCGCAAACGTGTGCGAAGTCCTAGTATATCCGACTCCGACGCGTCAGCTGTTGATGCCGGGGTATTGTTCAAAAAACTTCGACTCGAGTCCTCACCCTCGAGATGTTCGTCGCCTGTCACTGTCGCCACATCAGTTGCCGAGTCAGACGCCGAATTCGACGCGAAGCCTTCCGCGCCCGACCAATTACCACGAGAGGTCCTGGACCTCATAGATTTATACGCCGGTTTTCTCAAGACGCTCACTTTACATTATGCCCACAATGGCTCACATGTACCAGCCGACCTGCGGGTGCTGTGTCCGAATGTGGCCCGCGCTTGGGGCAAGAAGAAGGTCACGAACGGTGATATCCGGGTGTGTCTAGGTGTGCTTGGGAAATCTGCGGAAAGCAATCCGCTCAGCCTGGTCAACTACGGACGGGGCAAAGTCTGCATCGAGAGCAGCAAGTCTCGTGGCAGGGGACCTATGAACGAGAATAAATTGAACGCTACTTTCCGCACAACCATAACCGCTCTGTGGACGGAATTCCTCGCTGACGGAAAGTCCGACGTAAGCGAATTTCTAACTACGCTACCAAAAGCCCCCATCGCGCTGTGCGAGTCTGTCGCCAAGGCGGCGCCTATCTTGCTGAAGGGTCAACAACGTCTCGAAGACCTCAAGCACGGCATCGAAATCAAGAAACAGGAGAAGGAAGCCAAGTCCCAGCCCTCGGCCACGATCGATAACAAAAACCCAACGACAAATCCAGATGGCAGCAAAATGAGCCTCCTCGACCGTATCCGTCTCAAGTCTCTACAGAAAGCCTCTATGCCCGCCGGTCTCACCCCCGCCCAGCTGGAGCGTCGCGCAGCGCTACAACGCGCGGAAGAAGTCTCTGCTCTCATCGGTATGCTCAGTCGCGCTACGAGCGACGGCATGGGCGGCCGCGTGAGCTTCACCATGCCCTCCCTGCTCGAGAAACTGAAAGATTCGTTCCGTATGGGCATCTCTAAACCCGAGGGCGCCGCTTGCATCCGCCTCCTCGCGACAGAAATCGTCCCTCAATGGATCCGCGTCGTCACGCTCTCCGGACGCGAGAACGTTGTTGTCGAAGTGGAGGCTCAGGTCGGCAAGCCCGAGGTGGCGAGACGGGTGCAGGATATCTTGGCCCGTGAGTAAACAGGCAGGGGGTTGTCGGGTTTTTGTGTTATGTTTTTCTCTCTGGTGTTTTTATTCACAGGGTGGCGCATTTACTGGCTTAGGAAAGATCATTGGGTGTCTGGAAATGGTTTCATGGTTTGTTTCTACATAGCGTGGGACTGGTACTGGCGACGAGTGTTTTTGCTGGGTTTGTATTTCTCCAGATACCACTTGTACATTTCGTCGAGAACTAGGTACGCTCTCTGATTTAGTTCAGGGGTTTGTGCTTCATATAGGGAAGAAGTACCTGAATACAAGAAATAACTCGCAGAATCATTTTGCTTGAGGTTACCTGAGAGAGGAAAGCATTTTGCACGGATTACTCTGCATCATTAATCACAGTAGTCGACGTAAATAAAATATGAATATGTGATGGCTTTGTCTATTACTCTATGGGAATCGTAAATCAACGCCTCTCTGTAACAGCACTCAGGCCGCACAAAACCGACAACATCGATGCATTTGAAAACACCATGCCCAGCTTTTCTGAAGGACCCAACGCATTCCGAATTGCCCTCGTAACCAGCCGAGGTGGCGGCATGCATCCATCTGCTCCGCACTCTCGTCATACTTTCGTCGACTGACTGTGACTGGTTATTTTATCTAACGTCTTTTGCTAAAGACCCGCTCGTCTCGTGTTTAGCCACTTGCGTGTGTTTTTGTTCGTGGGTATGTCATGTCATCCGGTGTATCTTTAGCCATACCTCTACTTTATAAGAGGTAGGCAGGCAGTAGGAAGGAAGGAAGGAAAGGGAAGGAGGTTAAGATTCTATCTATCAAGACATGAAATCTTAATCTATTTTCCCTTGGGCTTGAACTTGGGCTCTCCAATACCAGTACCCCGTAGCTTGACGTTAAGCACACGCTCCATGGAGCTGAGGACCTTTTGGTCAGGGACGGCGGAGCCGCGCTCAAACTCGGCGACAACCGATTGTGTTGTGTTGCACTTGGTGGCTAGATCTTTCTGTGTCATCTTCGGCTCCATCTTCTGACGGGCCTGGCTGATGGCGTCTCCGACCACCTTGCCGACCGTGTTGGGCTTGATAATGTCGTCGCTGCGGTCGACTTTTGTGAGGTGCTGACCTTCGGGACCTTTACCGATCTGTGATGATGAGGGGGATGAAAGTTAGTACCGAATATCAAGACTTGGAGGCTGTTGGTTCTGATAACGCAAGGACAGCAAGAACGGGAGCTATCGGGCGCCCGAAACCTCGCTGCATGAAAACTCCATCATCGGATGTGGGCGAGTAGTCTCGGGCGCAAATCTTGCAGTCTCATAGACCGCTGTATAACGGAACAATGATCTTTTGTTGTCCCAAGTGATGTTTCAAGAGACGAGAAGGGTGAAAAATAGATTGCAGACAAACAAAGTGAAATTGCTTACCTGGTTGGCTGACGAGTACTTCTTCTCTGTTGCGACAACACCACCACTGCGCATCGCAGCATTCAAGGCAGACTGGCCTCGAACAACCTTCTCTCTTGGGCCACCGCCGCCGCCGCCAACCCGCTGGCCAATCTTGACGGCTGTATCCCAATCAGACATCTTGATTATGGTGTTTTGTGATGATGTGTTCTTTGGCGGGGTACGATGCACGGTAAAAGGGGGGGGTGAGAGTTCGGCGGAGATGTTGAGACTCGAAAGCGATTTTTCAAGTGGATAGTGGTGAATGTTTTCTGTAGAGAGTTTTTGTTATATTTGGTGTTGATATCACTGAACTATTAAGAGAGAAATGGGGTTGACAGTTGAATTCGCCGCAGAGTGCCAGATGTGTCGCTTTATTTAGGTGGTGGAATGTCAAGGAATCGGGATGGCGTAGGAGAGTGGGCTGAAAGCGGATCCACCGACAGGGGCCGCTGACTCAATCGGCGGCGGGCAAGCGTTCTCTGACAGACGTGCCAGATGGCACGCTAGGGCCGCCCGAGTCCTGTTGGCTGTTGGAAGGAACTTGACACATGGTACATTCTCGTTCCTGCCGTGATATAAGCATTTCGTTCTCCTGTGTATTCTACATGTAACTGAATCGTATTAGTAGTAAACTTTGGAGAAACGGACAAAATGTATGTAGGTAAGCATGGATGACGGATCTCTGGTTCACCTGTTCCTCGGCCAGGTACATTCGGCTGCAACTACCCTTCATCACCCTTGGGCCTTCACGTTGCCTCTGTAGGTTACCGTGTCCACACCAGAAACAAGACTAGTGCGTGGCGTCCCTTTGTGGCGATGTGGCGTCGGAGTTAAGGCATCTGGTGACACTTTTTGAAGTCTCTTCTGCACGTCTAATAAGGAGGAGATCTCGTACGAGAGAACGAAGAGATTCTAACCTAGCCGACGTTCTTGACTGACTGTACCAGAAATAAATACTCATCAGCGGATGGTATTTCGGTCAAACTGTTAATACTGTTTGTTGGAGATGTCCACATCTCTGGTACTAAAAACAGCTTGTCTGATATTGCTTGCAGAATTTGGCAACTCCCATGATGCTACTGCCGTCATTCTTTTGCTATTGTGGAAGACGGGATACAACTGTATAGCATCTTTCCTGCAAAAAAACTGGCCCATACTTCCACTTGTGGCCGTGTTTGGCCCTATCTATGCCGTCATAAAGCGAGTCGGCAACCGAGATGGTGAGGATAGGTTGCCGTCCTGGTTAGGCCCAAACCGTCCAGCTCTGTTCCCGTGTCGAATATCACATTCTACATTACACCCAAATAAACGCCGCGTTCAGTATTTACGCTATTTTGTTGGAGTACCTCTGGGTTGGCGCGGTGTTGTTGGTGGCATCGTATCTGTAGATTGTCAGGCGGATAGCACCATATCATGCTTCGATATCAATGCCAAAGATTATTTCACTCAAGGATACAAACACCTAATACTGTGGGAAAGGCTAGATTTATTTCTCAACTCTCAGGTAAGCTATAATCCCGCCCATGAAATCAGGCTGTTGCGGACGGAATACACAGGGCATTGACACAACTTCCTACCCATTCGCATACCTCTTGGCCACCCCTAGAGTTATGGGATTCCACTTTAATCCTATATCGATATGGTATTTGTATTCGGCGGACGGGGACCTTAAACTTGTAGTCACCTCATTCAATAATATCCTGAGCCAGAGCGTCTTATGCTTTTCGGGCCAAGAAGGTAATTATATCGGTGATAATGATGACACGAATCACACAGTTCGTGTTGGGCCGTCGGGGGACCTAGACCAGAGGGAGGTTTGGCATCAAGGCTCCGTGACTACCCCTTTCGAGTCGCAAAATGGCGCGTACCGTCTGGTCGCATATGATCCCCTCTCTCCAAATATGGAAGGTCTTGGGCTTATCGACAGCACCATTACCCTCATGTCCTCGGACTCCCATGCAAAGCATGTCGATCACATCTTCGCAACGCGCAAGGCAATTGACATTTCTGAGATTTCATTAATGCCCAAGCTGTGTGTCTTGATACACTGGCTGTGGACCGAAGTTGTCGCATTGTTCCGGATCTCGCAGACTGCCGTTATCGTATTCTGCAAGCGAAAAGCCGAAGAATGGCGCCGCATCAGGTATGCGGACGGACGCAATTGCCGGGATGCTACTAGGGAGGAAAGTGAACTTGAGTTGGTCTTCAGAAATTACCTGAGATACTTAACTAAGCAATCGCCGGCGTCTCTCAAGTTGCGATACGTGCCGAGCGGCGTGTACCCTGCTGTCAGCGAACAAATGCTATCAGCCGCGGCCGAGGGGGAGCCGGGAACTGCAGAAGAGTTGGAATTCAGTGTGTTGACCCCTGCTTTTTACTCGAGGTTCGTACACTACGCTCACGACTTCGAGGCGATGTTTTGCGAACTCAACGAGAGCTGCACCATTTCGGTATCAAACCCTCGCCTTCTGCCGAAGCTGGTCCTTAGGAAGCCGCCGGCCCCATTAACGACAAGCAATTACCTTGACTATGCGTACTTCTCTGTCATCAAGGACTTGCGTAGCCGGCCTCGTTCTCATGGCCAAATAGTTTCAGCGCAATCTCCCGCAGATATTCGGGGGTTTCGGCTCTCGTCCATGGACGGATACGTGCTAGCGAACGAAGGGGCGAAGACTCGACGCCGGTATGGACAAATCGTATTGAAGCTTTTCGTCGCGGACCGAATCGCACGCGGTAACGTCAGTATCTTGAAGGTGCAAGCTCTACTTCTCCGTGTAGTTGTTGCCACGATCGTCCTTTGGCTATAGCGCCCTTCCGGTGCGGGAAAACGTACTAATATCAAGATCTGACCGAATTACGTTGGCTCAGTTCTATCTGAACGAATCTAGAAAGCCATGATAACCTCATCCCGTTAGCATAGGCGAGCGTAGACCGCCTATTCGTTCTCAAATCACCATATTTCTCGGCGGTTACATATTAAATAACATCCCTCGAACCCCCTTGTCAGGTGTATTTGATAATTCGCGATCCTTTGGAGACGTCAAGGAGAAAACGGATTAAGCAGGCCGGGGTCCTTTTTACACTACTATGGGTCTACATGCTGTATGTAGCGCCTGTTTTAGATGCCGATGATACTCTACTTTTGTTTGACGAGAGATGCGGTGGTCCGGGATTCCCTTATTGGTCGGCCTTGCAGCATGGTATGTTTACATTCAGAGTAAGCAAACCCAGTTGTGCAGATCGGGGGGGTGGGTTTGCCGTCAAGGCATCTACGTTGCATTCAGGAACATCTCCAAATTCTAACCTACTCCGGAAGAGGAAAAAAAAGAGGAGGGGCAGTTATCCTGAAGAAGTTCGCATTGGGAGTCCAATTCGTCGACTCGGCTAGAAAGTCATAATTGCAAAGCCTCGCAATTGATGATAAATAATCATTAAATACATGGGTCATTTGGCGTGAAGCTAAAGTAGAGGGAAAATATCAACCAACTCTTTCAGATAGGTACATAGCTTGCACTTAGAGGGCCTAGCTGTCGATCTAGGAGAATTACAAATCTCCTTGGCCCCCCTGCCTTCAAGTTGACAGCATGGGTTCCCACCAGCTCTAAATATATCATATCTGCGGTGATCTACGAGTACCTACACTGCATGTTATTTATCGACAGCAATGAAACCCATGATACCTAGCCCGGCTCTGGTTACATTGACATATTACAAAGACGGCGCCAAGAGACGCTATGATTGGACAATGAAATGACAAATCGCCAATCTTGGGACCAACAGAATCTGCAATATCTATCGATCTGAAGCAGATTTGGATGAAACCCCTTGCCGGGAAGATAACCCAGGATAAGTTGCCTGCCCCTTCAGGGGGGCATACCAAACCAACACACAGTTCCCTCCGAATGATGCTGCAACAGCGTACGCACGTACACATCCGTGTAGATAGTTTGACATCGAAGTAAATGCTAGACTACTTGTTATAAACAAGGCAAACTTGTATCCCGGGCAAGCGCAGGAAGTAAACTTCAAATATCAAGCTAACCTAGGCACTAGACTACTGAGAAGATAGACGCGCAAAAGATGCCAGTATTTGGGTAGCCGGAGAATTACATAAACGTGTCCAAACTAACTATCTTGGGCAAGGGACGTTCAAAATAGCTCAAGTTTACAAATATAACCAAGATTACCTAATGTATAGTAAACGCAGCGGGGCTACTTTACGTACAACATGTACGTCGTCGATGCCTTTGCAGCGCTGTCAAAAAATTACGTCTACCTAGAACAGTCTGTTAAGCGAAACGAGCAATTGGGCCAAGAAACTGCATCTCAGTTTTAATTCAAATTTCTTGCATATTGACTGCGAGTCTCCCTTTAGCCTTAGCTCGCCCCTAATGTTTCCATCACCGTTGACGTACGAGTAGAAAGCGCCATGCAGGGCCGCCCCCAATGATTTGATTACCCCACCATCAATCTCAGACGATACTTACCTAGTCGAAAGCAGCCCCGCGCCCTGCGCCCCGCGCGTCGAGAAGGGTCAAGGGTATGTAATAAAAGGTAGGTAGGTAGGTAGGAGCAGACGAATGAAAGGGACGATTGGTCGATCGATTCTTTTAACAATCCCAATTGCCCGGCATGTTCCTGTCAAGTGGGAACAGGGGCATACTAAACCTGACAGTTTTACAGTAAACGCGGGAAATATGGTGGCGACGCTGACTGGACAGCCCACCGCCTTCCCTGGCGTCGCTTTTTTTCGCATAGTAACTCCCTAGGAAAGCCGCATAGTAGGGTAGGTACTTTGCTGACGTTTCTTTGTGGGATTTTCCTCTGCATGTCAGACGCCTTCCCGTCGTACTAAGTCATCTAGGACCCCTCCCAATGGGCAAGACCCCTCCACCAAGCCCAAGCTTCAAGATAGCTCCTGCCTTGCCGTAGTTGTTGCTTTCGTCCTTGATACCGTAGATCTAGAATTGCCTTGGGGGCAAGACGAGGCGAGAGAGAGAGAGCGCCCTACCCTCTTTTCCCGGCAATATTCGCCCGTTTTCCGTGGGGACAGATAGATGCCTGCCCGAAATGCAATCCGATGGCATATCTCTAATGCGTAGTGCGCATTAGATTCACGTGGCCGGGCCCATATTCTGAAGGACCCCATCCCTCCTCTCCCACTTACTATTATTTAAGAAGTCGAAAGACCTCTTTCATTATACCTCTTGTCTCTCCTCTTCCACACACTTCATACCAACACCAGAAACTCGAACCAAACGAATAAACCACACACCTTTACCAAACTTTCACCCTTCACACCAATCTTCAAAATGGGTCTCTCCGGTCACTGCCTCTGCGGCCAGGTCAAGTACACTGTTGACTCTGACCCCTTCACCGTCGCCTACGACCACTGCGACGACTGCCAGCGCCAGACCGGCTCCACATACTGTATGTCCGCACCTCGATATCACCCTCCCTCTCCATGACACATCGGGATTCGGTGACTGACATTGAATACCTCGTTATACAGCTCTCGTCGCCGTCGTCCCCAAGGACAAACTGAGCATCTCGGGCCCTACCAAGAGCTTCGCCGGCGTCGGTTCATCCGGCAAGGCCGTCCACCGCGTCTTCTGCGGCGAGTGCGGTTCCCCCATCTACCACGACCCTGAGGCCGCCCCCCCGATCATTGCCCTAAAGGCCGGTACTCTCTCTGTTGAGGACAAGAAGGCCCTCAAGCCCGTAAGTCGTCCTTCTATTTCTCCTTTTTCTTTCCCGGACAGATTTGCTAATTCAACACACACAGACCACCGAGATCTGGTGCGCCAGCAAGCTTCCCTTCATGACTGAGAAGCTCGAGAACGCTTTCGAGCACATGCCCGGCCACTAAACGATTTCCGTCTCGGGATAAGAAAAGATTAAAAACAATGTGCAATTAGTATTATGATAAACCGAACATCAAAAAGGAAGGCGGATTCCTATGTTCTATATTAGCCGTGGCAGATACACATTTCTTGGAATAAAAAAACAAGTAAAAAAGATTAGCTTCAGTCTTTGGCGCGATTGCCCTTGCGATGAAATTGCCGTCCCGTGGGCGTGAGAATCCCACTTTGAACTGTTGCGTCTGTCCAAACTGCCATGTTGTGCTCTGTGTCCTCCTATGAATCGGATATGTGCACTGCCTCAGTAGCAAAACAGAAAAGTGGCAGCATCTTTTCACTGCCTCTCTTTTTTCGGTTGATTGACGGCAACGAGACTGCGGTAGGTAGTCATCTTAACCAACCCTGCCCGACCGTCCGACCGACCGACTGTAACTAGGTAGCGACTTGAAGATACCCCGAGGTATTGGGCAAGGCAGGACTGACTCGAGGGGATGTTTTGGTAATAAAGCTCTTAAGCCTCCTCCCCCTTCCATGGGATGGGCAAGAATACATGAAGAAGAAGAAAAGTCAAGGAGGGGGAAGGGAGGAAGAGAGAGAGAGAGAGGGGAAAAGTAGGTTCCAAGTAAAGTGATGAATGATTTTAAGTGAGTGGGGTTTGGCCATAAGGGTACCTTTATGTTATGTTACGGTCACGCTTTTCTATTATCATCTTTTTTCTTTATTTAGATTATGGACAAACGTCCCGTCCCGTCTTATCCCGTTCTGTCATATGTTCATCTTGGGGTAGCTAAGGTAAGGTAAGTAGGTAGGTAGTCTAGACTCCCTGTGTAGGTATGTGTGATAGATCACGACAGATCACGACAGAGACAAGGTAAGGGTAAGGGTAAGGTAAGGGTATCCACTGCTTGCTTTCTCCCACGTGCTAGGTACCTACCTGTCCCGTTTCCCTGGGAGGGGAGAAGTGGAAGTTAGGATTGCATGGACGGATGAGTAATCAATCAATCAATATGTGTCTGTCTGTCTATCTATCTGTCTGGCTGGCTGGCATACGTGTAGAAACGACAAAAATAAAACAAAGTTATAGGCCCAAGAAGCATTTCTGTCTTTCTTTCTTTATTTGACTTGCTTTTACTTTTCAAGGCCACTCACTTACTTAGTTAGTCCTAGGTATCAAGGGGGAGTGGTACCTGTATGTAAGTACTCTTTCCCTTTTTCAACCCAACCACATTGTCGAGCACTGTATCCCGAGACGATGGGGGCCGTATTTGGGATGAACTGAGTTACCGGTACCTAAAAGCCCGGGCGTGAAAGGGAAGGATTGACTTTTAAAGAAATCCCCATGCCTTTAAGTTGGTCAATCCTAATTCTTGAATGGCCCTGTTGCCGCCGGGTAAGATGTTCTTCTCATCAAGGTGAGAGGGGTTTCGTCGGCTTTGCACATCATTGCATTGACGAGTATTTGGAGGTAGTGTACTTTCTCGAAAGCAAAGCCAGTAGATTAGAGAATGGGGTTAAAAAGGATGAAAAGGAAAGGGAGGAATCTAAAGTTATGTGAGAGACGTAACTGTCTCTCTTATTTCTGTCATGTTGGGATAGTAGGTAGTGAGTGGTCTATGAAGTAAGATTGATGGAGACTTTTCCGTCAAGTCAAGTGCAAGTGAGACAGACTTATGGAATCATCATGTGCATTTTATTGTACTTACTATACAGCGTAGGTAATTGATGAATAAATGCATAGTTTGCCACATACTAATTTCCATTAGGAAGTTTAATACTAGATCCCTCCCTTGTTCGAGAGAATGGATATACTACTCGGGCACCTCGGCGTAGAAATACTGCATGGGTGATGTCCAGACAGCATCCAACTCTCCACTCGGCTTGCCTACGAGCTTGTTATCTTTGTGATTCACCGTGTGGCAAAGAAACGTAGGCTCATATCTGATGTACGGTCTGAAAAGGGGCTGGTAGGAAAGCCTTGTCGTAAGAGGCGTGATGAAAAGTCCTAGTTGGTCTGTGATACGCAAGAAGCGCGTGGTTCCCTTCCACCTTCCAGAATAGCTCTTCAGTTGCCCCAAGACACAAAAAGACCATTGCACCAATAGGTAGCACACAGGAGGTTTAGAACTATAAAAGTGATTAATTTGCCGATGTCCTCAAGCGTACAAAGAGGGGTTCTTGGGAAAATCACAGACGGCGACTACCGTCTTTGAAAATAAAAGCTCATCCACCATGCAGTTGAAAGGAACCGTCTGCATTTTGTCCCTGGTGCTCGCTTGCCCCTCTGCCATTCCAGTAGCCAAGGGCGGTAATATATAGCACCAGATTCCAAGATTTGGTTATCTTATACTGACCTTTTCTTTAATAAAGTATTGATGTCACATAGTACAAGAAAGCCACAGCCACCAACAACGTCTGGCTGGATAAGAAAACAGGCCCCGATGATCTCTAGACGCGTTAAGGGGCTCAAAGCTCCGCAGCAAGTGAGCGTCGGGCTTCTCTCATCTTTCTTGATTTCTTTTCTACTATGTAGAAAAGCTGATGCTGGCTATCTGCGGCAGACTAGAGTTTAGAAGGCTTCTCCCCTGTTGAAGGGGGTCTATGGAAGGGACGATGGGTAAGCCTAGTGATGTTTTTGACATTCAGGGGTCAAAGGGAGGATCATATGTGGATTCATACCCATCCGGCACGTGCTGTCTCCGAATAACGCGCTCTTTTGTAAATATAACGTTGCGATTTCATTACTTGTAAATGCTTCTTTCTTACACTTCAAGCCCAGTCGATTCATTGTGACAGGTATAATACGATCAATATTGTGTAGATTGTACCTATATTTGGTTCCGCGGGGCTCTGAATAACCATGATTCTTTATGTGAGCTTGGGGTTCTGCGTGATATCCCATGCATTTCTTGCCCACGCCAGATGGTAAAGATGATTATCTAACATATCTACTTGCAAACACACGTCTTGCAGACGTACGCAGAACTATTGCATCATGTACTCCCTTTCCAATACTGACTAATGCTGAGATAGGTGCAAGGGTTGGCACTTCTCTCTTGTGAGTTTTAAACAAACAAGGTTGGGATTTCTTAGTATAACCCAAGTGATAAAATGTTGTCGGATCAGAGCTATCAAAGCACGTGGATAGAACAGTGGCCGCAAAAGAATGAGGGAAGAAAAGATGAGTCGTCCTGCCCACAAAGTTTACGAGTAGGCGTTCTTACCCGTCCGCCCCCTAAAACTCATCGTTCCGATTGGATGTGGCTAACGGCTGGTGGACCGTGGAGGGGCCAATATGGACTTTGATTGGTGTGAAAGCCCTCATGTACAGTGCGTGGTACTGTTCTTGTGGGGTGTGCTGCGAGCAAAATGGAACACCATGTTTTCGACGAGTAAGTTGTAATACATACTCGTAGGTAGGCAATCTAGATGTGTCGTTAGAGAAAATCTTACTCTTACATCTTTCAAAACCTGATCGATGTAGGTAGGCACGTAACTTGGTAAATGACGCCCTTCCTTCCCTCTTCGCTAACCTAATGGTCTCTAATATTATAACCACAACATTCATTAATCGGCAGGTGCGTCGTATGTTTTACCCGTGTCGGTCCCGTGTCGGTCCCGTCATTCCTTCAAGGTCATCGGTGGGCTAGATGGAAGAGAAAAGAATATGAGAACTAAGAGATCATTTAAACTTGACACATTATTCTCTACGCATAAGGTCGGTACATGTATCTTGCAAGTACGAGTACAATCTACCTACGCCAATCACTCTCGTATTCTTACCTCGGAAAAATACGAAGAACGTTCCTTCTACGATACGATGACCGGATTACGTAGGTATTCAGAGGTAATTGCTGGGTACTACCTAGACTAGGCGCCATAGAGACGTCATATACAGGATCTTGCCTAGTAACAATGAAGCGACAGGTTACTTGGTAACGTCCATACAATAAAATGCGGCCGGCCATTTGGTCCCGTCGGGCTTTACGAGTTCTTGCTCTGCTACGACAGAGAAACCCTGGCTTTCGTAGTATCTGCGATCAAACAAGTCAGCAACCATACTTACTGCTTATTACCTGTCCTCAACCACATGTTCGTTATTCGAGGTAGGTACACGACTCACTTGATAAGTTTTCGGTCGTTGCCTCCAAAGGAGTCGCAATGAAGGGCCCGATGCCCTGTCTCCGCAGTCAGCCGCCGAGCATGTTGAATCAGCGCAGCGCCGGCGCCCTTGGACCAAGACCCTGCACGGGGGTCCGTGAAGAGGCCTTCGACGTAGAGAAAGTCTGTCGTGCCGTCCAGTGCCTCCTTCACCTCGGCCTTTCCGAATAGCTGCCTCAAGTATTCGGGGAATCTAGCTTCGGAGAGTGTTATGGAGCCGACAGCCAGGTATGTCTTTCCGTCCTCCCCGGTCCGGATATGCACGGACGCGGGTAGGTCGTGTGCGGCCGACGGAGGGATCTCGACTTCGGCGGTAAAGATCCAGAAGGGCTTTCCTTCTCCGGTTGTCTGAAACCTCTTTGCCTGATCCCACATGCTGAGCATGTCTTTGTGATTCGGCCTCTCGAGGAACGTCTTCGTTCCCCATTGGTCATTGCTTCCGAGAGCCGCTAAGCGAGGCAATGAAGCATCGTACGAATCGATGGCGACTTGGACGGCGTCCAGCCCTTCGATCGGACCTCTAATGTGGAACACTGGCTTGACCGACATGGGTACTTCTAATCTAGCGTCGTATGCTGGTTGATTGCCTGCAGGTATCCCTGAAGCTGCACAGCTGCACTTGTTACGGCTGATAAGGAGGCACACCTAAGATGAAATGGTACAAGTTGTGCTGGATTTCTTCATGGTCTGCGAGGGCTTTTGTTTATTAACCATGGACTCATCTCATGACACGTATGGTATAACTATTTCATCGTCGTCATTCAACGAGGCAGTGCATCCATTCTGTGCTGTTGCCTGGCACGGCTGACTTTTAGTCTGTCTTAGTCAGATTTGGAGAGGTCGAGGTGCCTTATCTATGTCCGATTACCCCAAATGGACATGCATATCCGTCGGGCTCATCGTGCAGTCGACGAGGGTGACCCACTTCCTGATAGGGGTCAAATACGCTTTTTGTCTCGATGTGGCGAGCACGTCAAAGCCGGAGAATAGGGAATATAATCTAGGCTCGCCCTCGTCACCAAACGCCTGCAAGTCGCAGCCTACTTGACCAGTCGACACGCGGAAATACCACCGACTGTTGAACAAGCGGCGGAACTACACGCGCTGCATCAAGCATCGGCGGAAAGACGGACCATTACATCTCTCACCGTATCATGTATTTTATGGCGGAAGAAGGAAGGCGAATTTCCGCCGTCCGCCGTCCGCGGCGGTACAAACCGGTAGCGGCGAGTTGCGTTTGCTCCGCGGCGGTCGAATGCGATCCCCATCCGCGCGAATCCTGCGACGTATAGTACACTTTTGCTGTAAACAGAACGAAGCTCTCCAAACTTGCAAGCGCGAGACGGGATTTGTATATATTTTGGATGACGGGCATTGCCTTTTGACCTTTTGCGTTCTCGTCGGGCATCTCACAGCATCATTGGTAGTGTCTTCTAGCTTATCGAAGATCCGGCTCCGGAGGTGAAACAGCCCCGCCCCGTACAATGGTCAAAATAGTTGTGGCTGGTGGTTCTGGCCGTAAGTCAAAGACTACCCCTTGCTTGATGGCGATTTTGAGATTGACTAACCTTCTGCAGAGGTTGCTCGAGAAGTCATCGATGCGCTTATAGCCGCCAAGAAACACGACATTACCGTATTCAGCAGGAGTGTGAGTCTACCCCATATCCCCGGCGTTCGCTTGAACATGTAGGTTAGTTCAGTTAGCATGGTGTTCACATTGTACTTCACCTTAGCCTCTGCCGATCATAGCGATCACAGCCTCCGAGGTCGAGTGGAAAGCCGTCGACTATAATGATAAGGCAACTCTTGTCGAGGCACTCCAGGGGACTCATACCGTCCTATCCTTTATTCAGCCACTTGCGGATCAGGGGCAGAAGACGCAGAAGAATCTCATCGATGCTGCGATTAGCGCCGGTGTGAAACGGTTTGCGCCGAGCGAATACGGCAGGTAATAATTCCGGTTAGATTCCCGCGGCGATCGATCCATCTGTCAACTAACAAGACAAATGCGAAAACATAAAGTCGAAAGACAGACGATATGGCTTGGTGGAAAGGCAAAGAAGAAGTGAGAGAATATCTGAGGAAAGTGAACGAGAATCAACAAGTACGACTGCGGCCACGTCACCTGCCCTTTGGAAGACGGCATGGACTAACTAAGAAAACCCCCCATACAGGTGCTCGAGTATACCTTGTTCCAACCGGGTCTATTCTTGGACTATCTTGCATTTCCCCACAAGACGGCGAAATATCTGGAGCCATTGCAAACCGTCTTCAACTTCAAGGACAGACGAGCGATCGTAGTCGACGGATACGAGGATGCCGTCATGACGCTAACTCCGGTGGCAGATGCCGCAGAAGCTATTGCCCGAGCCATTGACCACGACGGCAGATGGCCCGTCGTTGGGGGCATCGTCGGCAACAAGGTCACGGTGTCTCAACTACTAGAGATTGGCGCCAAGGTCCGGGGTACGTTGCCAAGACCCAATGGCTGCACATTTTTACCTTTACGTACATGTACTCGTACAGGCCCTATACTGACTTATGCCGGCTTTTACACGTAGGAGCCTGTTTTGAGGTGGAAAAGGTGCGGATCCAAGACCTCGAGGCGGGAGAGCTCAAGACATCTTGGGGTTTGGAGGCCGTTCACCAGGCAGTGCCCAAAGATCAAGCTCAAGCTCTTCTCAAGGCGGTTTGTATCGGTACGTTGTTGAGCACTTGCAAAGGCGCATGGGAAACGACGGACGAAATCAACCAAATACTGCCGGACTATAATTTCGCCCCTATTACGGAGTTTCTGTCCAAGGCTTGGCGCGACAAGGCTTGAAGCGATCTACCCTAAAACAAGGCACCGATTCCATGGTTGCGACGACTTGGTCGGAGAATTACAAGAGCATAGCGGCACATTGGGCTTTTTCCCGGTGGACAAGTCACAACTGGCGCGAACTGGTTCCGGTGGACGCAAAAACGTGTCGCCTGTTTCGCCCAAATAGGCTAAAGCGTGCCGATCTTTCGCGTTCGGGAGATCTCCTTGGTGGTCTTGATCTCGTGAGCGATACTTCAAGGGCAAAAAAGAGTAAAAGGTCCAGTTTCAAAGAATTGCCGATCATATGTCGGCAAATCGTCAGTTACTAAGAGAATAGAGAACGTTTACCTGTTTACTCGTCGACAGACTCTTGGTCTATCTTGGCAGGACGTAGAAAGTTGGAACGATGCCGATACCGAGCTTGTATAAAGAGAGGGCGAGGTTTGCGTCGATGATAGATTCTCAGAAGCCACAGCCGTCTTGAAAAGTCCCAAGTCTCGCCTAGACTTCCAGCTCTACCGTCTGACTCGTCGCTCGCACTCAATCCCTCTTCTTCCCAGAACACGCGAAGAAAGTTCGAAAAAGGGCGCCAAAATGAAGTCTTTCGTGACAACCGCCGCCGTCGCGCTCGCCTCGGTGCAAGGCATCCTCGCGGAGAACTCGGCCGGGTGCGGCAAGGATCCGACCATCTCGAACCAGCGCTACCAGATGACCGTCAACGGCAAGACGCGCGAGTACATCATGAAGATCCCGGATGACTACGACAGCAGCCACCCGTACCGACTGGTCTTCACGTGGCATCAGCTAGGCGGCAGCGCCCAGAAGATCGTAGACGGCGAGAACCCCCAGGCCGGCGGTGCGCTGCCGTACTACGGTTTGGAGGCGATTTCGGAGGGCAGCGCCATCTTTGTCGTCCCCGATGGACTAAACGCCGGCTGGGCCAACGAGGGCGGCGAGGACCTGACCTTCTTCGACCAAATGTTGGAGGAGGTGGAGAACGCGCTCTGCATCGACACCAACCTGCGGTTCTCGACGGGCTTCAGTTATGGTGGTGGCATGTCATATGCGCTGGCCTGTGACCGGTCCGACCAGATCCGGGCCGTCGCCGTCATCTCGGGCGCCGAGCTGAGTGGCTGCCAAGGTGGTAGCTCGCCGGTGGCGTACTACGGCCAACACGGAACCTCGGACTCGGTCCTCAACGTCGATCTCGGCCGTCAACTGCGCGATCGCTTCGTCACCAACAACGGCTGCCAGGCCGTGTCCGAGCCCCAGCCCAATGGCGGCAACTCGGTCAAGACGGAATACCAGGGCTGCCAGGAGGGTTACCCCGTCACTTGGGTCATTCACGACGGCGACCACAACCCGTCCCAGGTCGACCAAGGCCAGAGCACTCCTTTTGCTCCCCAGAACAGCTGGGATTTCTTCACTCAGTTCACTTAAAAGAACATTGGGGTTGTTTGGGGTACTGGGTTTGCGTTGGCTTCTTGGTTTTATTCGTACCGGTCGGTGATTCTAGTATTGTTACTCGAATCTCTTTTAACCCATCAGGGGATAGATAACCAGAGACTGGGCAGAACGAGGACGAATACTCTTTCCATATGAAGTTAAAAATAAAAACACTACTACTTTGAAGTTGGGATTAGTGTACGAGTCCTGAAGCGTGCCTAAGTACTTGTATGAAATCTTACTTAACCGCCCAAGGTGATGTGAATATTCTCAAAACTCAGTACTATTCAGGGCCCGCCGTTAAAGTATAACCACATTAGAATTGGTATGCATTGACATAAGCCGATGTACGAACAAATCCAAAGACGTTGTTGGTACATACTTGAGTAATCCAGATGCTACCGATTGTGCACAGTAGAAACATTATAGACAACCTGTATTATCCCTTATAGACTACCTAAAGAAAGAACATGAGCAAATGAACATACAATGCGGGTTTGATTTTCTAATCCCCCGTTATTAATCCAACGGCATAGACGAGCAGACGACTTCCAGTGTTTCTGTGTCCTATAATGCACCGTCAGGGGATATAATACCTTTGGCTCCAGACAGAAATACATACGACCTAAAACCAAGTCGAACGACCAAAACAAAACAAAAATCTCGGGCTACAAGTTTGTCATATCACTTTACCTTCTTCTTTCCCCCCTATTTAAACCGGATACCCATCCCCATCCCTATCCACAGACACAACAACAACGAATCCCAAGGATTTTCTGCATTGAATTTGCATTGTCCCTAGATAAGTAGGTAGTTGTACTAAATATTTATAGGCTAACCCAGATACTTTACCTACGAGTAGATAGAGACCAGAAACATGTTCCCCTTCAAGGAAACTCGGTAGCCGACGCTTTAAGAATCTTCTTGAGATCGACAACGGTAGCGGAAAAGGGGGTATTCAACCCAGCATCCATATCATCAAAAGTCTCGCCACCGTAAATGAGTAAGTGATCGGGGTGGTTTTTGAATATCTGGATCGCTCGACTGTATACGGCTCCAGCTGGAGTCATGCTGTATTGTTTGTTTTCCCCCGTCATTAGTAAAAACAAACGAATCACCGATACAGAGAAGGGGGGGGAAAAAAAAAAAAAAAAAAAAAAACTCACTGCTCCTCCCAAGAATCCAAATCCCCCCCATTCCTATTCGTCCAGACCGTCCTGCGATCGGCGTCGGAAACGACAATCGTCCCATTCGGTCCACCCAACGGACTCCAGACCACGTACGGCGAAGCGTTGGGCACGCGCTTCTCGTCCACGACAATCGGTCTCCCCTCATTCAATCCGAAATCCAGCGGGCTATCCGCCATGACGTAATAGACGGGATAATTCGACCCGTGGGAGGACGAGTTCCCCACGGGCAGTTCGTGCACGAGGACCCATTTGTCGATGGGCGGGATGTGCGCTATGACCGTCATGCCCGGCCGCGCCTCGTATAGGTCGTAGGCGACGTCGTCGACGGGCGGGTCCCAGGATTTCAGGTCGTCGGATACCTGGTGCGCGAGTTTCTGTCCGTGTAAGGGGTCCCGTTGGTCCGAGTAGTAGACTACGACGGATTTTTTGTAGGGTCTTTTTTTTGTTCCTTTTGTTAGTTCCTTCCCCATTTTCCCCCTTTTAATTTGAAGAAAGAGAAGAGAAAGAAGGAAAAGAAAAGAAAAACCTTACAAAATAAACGGCTCCCAAATAGGCGTAGCCCCATTCGTAGTATTCGGCTTCCCACCTTCGGCGACATGACTGACAAACTCCCACGTCCTCGCGCGATCCCTCGAGGCATAGATGTCGATCCGGGTCCCGTTATCGCTCCAGCTATTCCCCGCGCCCAGGATCGTGCCGGCCTCGTAATCGCCCACCCTTTCCGTGAGTTCCGCGAGGGCCGGTTGGGCCGTCATGCCCCACCCGTTGACCTGGTCGGTGAAGTTGGACGTGTACGTCCAGCTGGCGCCGCCGTCCCCGCTGGTGAAGATGGGGAAGTAGGCCGGGGACGGGCCCCGGAAGGAGGCCGTCGCGATGATGGTGCCGTCGCAGAGCTCGACGTAGCGTGGGTATGTCACGCTCTGGTTCCCCTTTGTCTCGAAGATGGTGTTGTTGCTGAAGAAACCCCATGGTTTCGGGTCGTTGCCCGGGTGAGGGGGGTGGTCGGGGTGGTCGGGGTGGTGGGGGTGATGACCTGGTGGTCCTCCTTTTCCGGGAGGTGCGGCGATTACATGATGAGCTAGGAATAAACCTAGCACTGAGAAGAGATGCATCTTTTCTTTTTCTCTGCACGCAGCAGAATAAAAATAGACTAGGTATCTAGTTGGGTTGTTTCAGACCTGTCTGAGAAAAAAAAAAAAAGGATTTGGAATAATCAATCCCTCTCGACGAAACAAAAAAGTAAATAAAAAGAAATCCTTCGGTATATCAACCGAAAGGAACCCCATGGGGAAGGAGATCAGATATCTTTTGTATTTATCCCCTCCATTTCCCCTCCTCCCCTCCTCCCTTCCCCCTCTCCCCCTCCCCCGGGTCCCCCTATTCAACCTTTTTCATAAAAGAGGAGAGTCCTCGCGTCCTCGCGTCATCAGCCAGCAGCCAGTCCCATAAACTACCTAATTACAACGAAGAGATTACTCACTTAAGCCAAGTATTCTCTTTTCTAAGTAGAATCGGGTGGATGAAAAAAAGTCTACCCGAACCATAAGCATATCCGGGCCGCCCATCCTCTCGGGAAGGATGAGGTAGGTACGCGATATGAGCGGCTAATAAGGTTGGGCATTTTTGCCCTTGACCCTTGTCAGGTCAGCTCAGGTGAGAGCCAAGACAACGGCGTTGGGTTGATGATTGGAGGTTGCGTGACGACCAGGGTCCGCCCCCGCAAAATACCTCCTACTCCAATGTAATGGATGTGTGCTGCTAAACCTAACTTTAAATCCTGCTCGCTTCCATCTCCTGTTTCAAGGTTGTAAGGTTGCTTTGAAAACAGAGACTCGGGGACTGGGTAGCAACGTGCGGGAATTTAATGGAACCCAAGATGGAACCCATCCATCGGGTTTTTGTTACACCCCTCAAAATAAGGCCGAGGGGGGGGGGGGGGGGGGGGAAGGGGGCTGAGGTTGTTGGACACCAACACAATTGCAAAAATATACTAAATTTAATAAATTCCCCAGAAACATAACACGTAAAGCACCACAGGCAAAATGA